>SJYV01029824.1:621173-689573 GCA_006410875.1 Neotragus pygmaeus
TTAATTTTTTTTTTTTTTTTTTTTTTTTTTTTGCCTTGAAAGAAAATACAGGAGAAAAGAAGGTTGTGAAGCAAGAGGCTGACTAGTTTTTGTAGTGGTCTAAACATATCTAAAATAATGTGCTCAATTTTGAGTACCATCTTTAACAAGAAACAGATGACACATAATTTCTTTCTTGCTGAAGAGAGAAATATTCAGCCTGAAGAACAGGAAACTGTATAAAATAACAATGCCTGTCTTAAAATATTTGCAGGGCTATTATGAGAAGGAGACTTCTTTTGTGCTCTCCAAAAAGACAGACCCAGAATCAATGGGTGGTTCTTACTGGGGAACATTTCTTACTTTAAATTAGTCAGAGCACATTTGTTTTCAACAAAATAAACCTGATCAAATATTGACCTTTGAACAACATGTGTTTGAACTGCACAGGTCCACTTACATGCAGATTTTTATTGTTGCCAAGTCTAACTTATTTACAGTATTATATTAATTTCAGGTGTGCAACACAGTGATTCAGTATTTTTACAGATTAACAGATTTTTTTTTCAATAGTAAATTCTGTAGTGCTACAAGATCCAATATTGTTTCAATCTGAGGTTCAACCACAGATACGAAGGAACCGCTTCTCTGGAGGAACATATACAAAGGGCCAACTATAAATTACAAGTAGATTATGCAGATTTTTCAACAGCCTAGAAGGTCAGTGTTCCTGACTCCCACACTGTTCTAGGATTAATTTAGCTAATGAAGAGAACACAGAGTAATATCATGGAGTATGAGGTACAGAACCTCAAAGCCATCAGGCAGCTTCTCTTTCTCCCCTTCCCTTCCTTCTCCTCCCCACTCATTTCTTCTCATCCTTCCCCTCTGTCTGTCTGTGTCTCTGTTTCTCTCTGTCTCTCTTCTCGTCTCTCACATGAGCACATGGCCTTTCATATCTGCACCATTTTGCACAGCTTCAATGTTTCTGTCTCTCTGCCGCTGCTACTGCTAAGTCGCTTCAGTCATGTCCGATTCTGTGCGACCCCATAGACGGCAGCCCACCAGGCTCCCCTATCCCTGGGATTCTCCAGGCAACAACACTAGAGTGGGTTGCCATTTCCTTCTCCAGTGTCTCTCTGCACAGCACACCAATTCTCTGTGAAACGCATTCCTTGTTCATGGTCTACCTCATGTATTCCCAAAGGATGAATTCCTGTAGTTTAAAAAGTTGGTTTCTGGTCTCAACTTTAAATTTCTAAGAGTAAACTATCTCACTGAACCAGCAAACCCATATGTCTACTCCTGGTTGTATTAGATATTATCAAGAAAAATAAGGATCCATGAGACTTAGGGCTAGCCTTACTTACCTTGTGACAAGGCAAATTCTCTAAGAAGACATGGAGATAGAAAAGAAATCACAGACATGTCGAGTAAATATTCCTGAGTCTACCCTCTGTCATTCATTTTCCTCTCTACTGTCAAATGAATCTTTCTGAAAGACAGTTTCGTTTACATCACATATCCACCTATTCACAAACTTTCCATGACTAGACTGTCTGCAAAATGTTTCTTGGCACTCAAGGTCCTTCACGATTCGGTCCTGATGCACTTTCTAATCTGACTTTTTACTACTCTCCTCTCTTGCTCCATTCAAATACAGAGAATTTTTCTACCCTTTCCTCTGAACTTGGAGTGACCACACATGCAGTTTTCCAGAACAGTCTCATTTTGGTTTGTTGCTTAAGTACAATGATTAGAAGTGTGCCATTTTTACTCTCCAGTATGTCCTGATTTAGATAACGAAGGAATGTTCCTTCTTTCTAGAGTTCCATCCCCTCGGCAACTTTAAGTTGCCAAAGCTTCACTATTACTCAACATCTTGGAAAAATGCCAACTTACTTTTCCATAGAGCCTTCTCCAATCTAATAAGGTCAAAATACTGCCTCCTTCCTCTTAACTTCTATTGTATTTTATTTGCTTCTTCTCTTTATTATCCATGACACTTTCTGTATTTTATCATCATTGAAACTTTTGATTGTCCTTGTGCTCGCTTGGAGGACCCAGATGAATAATCATACAATTAGCTTGCTTTGGTTAGATGTAAAATTGAGAAATGTGTTCAGCCGACCTAAGTGGTTTATCATACTGCAGAAATGCACCTGGAAAGCACTAAGAAAACAAAGTTGCATGGATCAGTGAAATCGACTGGCTGGCTGCCAAGTTGCTTCAGTCATGTCTGACTCTGAAACCCTATAAACTGTAGCCCATGTTCCTCTGTCCATGGAATTCTCCAGACAAGAATACTAGAGTGGGTTGCCATCTCCTTCTCCAGGGGATCCTCTCAACCCAGAGATCAAAGAGGTATCTCTGGTGTCTTCTGTATTGTCAGGCAGGTCCTTTACCACTAGTGACACCAATCAACTAAGTCAAATTTTAACATTAACTCAANAGCCTCTTGATGAAAGTAAAAGAGGAGAGTGAAAAAGTTGGCTTAAATCTCAACATTCGGAAAACGAAGATCATGGCATATGGTCCTATCACTTCATGGGAAATAAATGGAGAAACAGTGGAAATAGTGTCAGACTTTATTTTGGGAGGGGCTCCAAAATCACTGCAAATGGTGGTTGCGGCCATGAAATTAAAAGATACCTACTCCTTGCAAGGAAAGTTATGACCAACCTAGACAGCATATTCAAAAGCAGAGACATTACTTTGCCAAAAAACGTCCGTCTAGTCAAGGCTATGGTTTTTCCTGTGGTCGTGTATGGATGTGAGATTTGGTCTGTGAAGAAAGCTGAGCACCGAAGAATTGATGCTTTCGATCTGTAGTGTTGGAGAAGACTCTTAAGAGTCCTTTGGACTGCAAGGAGATACAATCAGTCCATCCTAGTCCTGGGTGTTCATTGGAAGGACTGACGCTGAAGCTGAAACTCCAATACTTTGGCCACCTCATGAGAAGAGTTGGCTCATTAGAAAAGACCCTGATGCTGGGAGGGATTTGGGAGCAGGAGGAGAAGGGGACGACCGAGGATGAGATGGCTGGATGGCATCACCAACTCGATGAACATGAGTTTGGGTGGACTCTGGGAGTTGGTGATGGACAGGGAGGCCTGGCATGCTGCAATTCATTGGGTCACAAAGAGTCATACATGACTGAGTGACTGAACTGAACTGAACTATTTCAGGAGCAAAGTAAAAATAATCAAACTTGAAATCCCTAATGTCATGATGCTTGAAGAAAATTTTACCTGGTTGTGATGCCCCATTCTGTGGAGGTTACTTGTTCCTCCACTGACCCTCAAGAACATTCATGGCACAACAAGAGGGTACATATTTGTTAGCTAATACAAAGAATAATACAGCATATAGTCATTTTCCTAATAAGGAAGCAGAGAGTTATCTTAATCAAGATTCCCTTAGTCACTAATCACTTTTTACGTTGAGAAGGTTTTCCCCTGAACTGTAAAGTGAGAGTACAACACCACCTTGATGGGAACTCACATTAGGAGCTGGTTGCTGATAGGAATCACAGTCTGTCCCTCTGTCTGTCTGTCATTCTCTCTCTCCTTCCCTCTGTCTAACTATATGCTGTCTCTTATCTCTCACTTCTACTTTTGAGTGTCTGATCTATCCTTCAATTTCTGTATGTTGAATACCCATTCTTGTTGTTTCCATTTAATAGCATCTCCAAACTTGGAGACAATTATATTACCATAATGATAGTCATTTATAAAATAGTGAGATGGGTAAATTTCAAATTCAAGTTTCTAGAAAGTAGCGTCTTATATAGGGCCAGTTTGAGTTTAATCAACTATTTTCAAAAGGTTTTCTTAGTCCATTTCAGAGATAAAAGGAAACATTTCAGATAAAAGAGATCTTTCTGCTCATGGCAGGTATTCCAAATAGGGCCTGTTTCAGATAAAAAGACACCATAGATGACAAAAATATAAGTCCTATGGAGGCCTGCCAATAACTCGCTGTAGGATGTAAGGATGGTCATGCCACCACACCCCTCAACCCATTGAGAACCAGTCCTAATTAGACTACCCAACAACTAAGTGGAGGTTTCTTCCCTTCTTTATCTTCCTTGTGTATTTATCTGGTTTTGGGGCATATACTTCTCAAATTTGTGGTATGACTGAAAAATGCAGCCTCCAAACAGAAGAGAATGACTTTTTTTTTTTTTTTTTTTTGCCGCCCCATCTGGGATCTTAGTTCTCCCACCGAGGGTCAAATCTATGCCCCCTGCATTGGGAGTACAAGGTCTTAACCACTAAATGGCCAGGGAAGTCCTGAGAATGACTTTTTTCTTGAAGAGTGGCTGATTTACAACGTTGTGTTTATTTCTATTATACAGCAGAGTGATCCAGTTATACATGAGAGTGACTCAGTTTATCCTGAGAATGACTTTTATTCAAAGGCACAAACAACATAGCTATTTTAAAGCAGCTACCAAGCATCACCATCTATTTGGGATCTTGGGAAAGTAATTTTGTAATCTATAAAAATAAGATATATGAATCTCCTCCCCTAGCTAGACCTGAGTGATGTCATTAATCTGATTCAATGATTATGTGGAGAAGTACTGCTTTTTAGCCAATATCATTTTAAAAAATGTTACAACATGCTAAACAATATGGATCATTCAATTCAAAATGCAAATATTTTGAGAAAAAAATGTAAACCAAAGTATTCAAAATAGCTGTTAATATAAGATACATGGAGAATTAAACTGGTGAAATAGAGAAGTATAAGAAAGGCCAGTATGGAAAAAAACATGAAAAAAAGCACTATTGTTTGAAAGTGATTTCAAAATACCAAGAGCTGCAAGAACTCTTGAGGGGTAATCCTATTTATTTAAAGTACCAAAAATCAATCTAAAAATGATGCAAATGAATGTTATCTATGAAACAGAAACAGACGCACAGACAAAGAGAACAGACTTGTGATTTAAGTGGGGTGGGTGAGGGATGGATTGAGAATCTGAGATTAGCAGATGAAAGCTATTATGCAGAGAATGGTTAAGCAAAGACCTACTGTATAGCACAGGGAACTATATTCAATATCCTGTGATAACCCATAATGGAAAAGAATATAAAAAAGAGTAACTGTGTGTGTGTATACATAAATGGAAAATTGAATCACTTCCTGTACAGCAGAAATTAGCACAACATTGAAAATCAATTATGTTTCAATTTAAAAATGATTTTTTTAAAAAAGTAGCAGAAATGGAAAACTAAATAAAACTAGTTGTTCATCCTTGGGTAAACTTGAGTCTATTACTCATTAAACCAACAAATATTATCTGTGGCATGTGATGGATGGAGCAGGGTGAGGCAGAGTAAAATCTAAAAAAGTAATATTAAAAAAGTTTGGTTAACACTTCTAGATTTATTTATAATTTTGTCGCTCTTGTGCTTACAACAAGAAAGACCTGGGCAAACAGAAAATCAGTGATTTCCCTATAGTCCATGGAGAACTGATGTTTCAAGGAAAACCATAACCCACAAAGTAAACTATCACCCACATCTGAACAGACAGGCACCTCCAGAGGGACAGAACAACTAAGATCTGTTTACCTGGCATAGAAGCCACTGGAGGTATAATTTAGTAGGAACATTTAAATGACAATTTTGATGAATTGCTGGAAACTGAGAAAGTGTTAGCATGAGAGTAATAACTCCTGGGCTTCCCTTGTAGCTTAGTTGGTAAGCAATCTGCCTGCAGTGCAGGAAACCCGAGGTTGATCCCTAAGTTGGGAAGATCCCTTGGAGAAGGAAATGGTGACCCATTCCAATATCCTTGCCTGGAAAATCTCATGGACATAGGAGCCTGGTGGTCTGCAGTCCATGGGGTTGCAAAGAATTGGGCATAACTGAGCAACTTACACTTACTTAAATAAGTAACTATTTACTTACTTCCTTGGGGGTTGCAAGTGAAATAACTAAGTTTTCATGGGCTTTACTTCTAGGAACATGATTTTCCTGATATAGATATGAAGAAGACATTCTTGTGGCTCAGTTAGGGGGAGAGGAAAAATAATAATTGTGAGATATTTGCAGAGCCTTCTCCAGAACAAAAGCCTATATACCCTTTTGGAAAAGACTGCAAACATTATATCAACCACGCTTTCTTCTCTGTCCTTCTCTAGCTTTCTGTTTCACTTAAGGAGGGAGGAACCTAGTCCATAGGGTCAGTGACTGACACTTACTCAAAGTATTACAGAATGATAATCTTCCATACCACCACACCTTGAGGGGTCCAGTACAATAAATAAGGATGGGGTACAGCTAGAAAAAAAAAGCCATAAGATTCATACTCTGAGAAGTACTTAGGAAAGCCCAAAGTCAAGAGAGGAGACATAAACAAGGACACTAGAGAAATCTGAAGTCTCTTGCATACTTATAACTGTAGAAAACTCTAAACATAGCCCAGCTCTAGCCAGTTAACATAAACGTCCACACTAAAACCTTATCTATGTCAATTTTTAGAAACTTTATAAAATATGTTCACTTTCAACAACAATAAAAAAATTATATGGCTGCAAAAGAGTAATAAATACAGTCTGTAGATAAAAAAACATTAGAACTATACTGAGGATGAACAGGTAATAGGATTACCAGTGAGGGAATTTAAAATAGCTATAAGCAAAGGACTTGAATGGAAAACAACACACAAACCACATATAAAAACAGATGCAAGCAGAAATATAGAAATATATAGAAACACCAAGACAGACTAAAAAAAAATCTAGAAAATTAAAAAAAACTAACAGAATGTGATGAACCTAGTAGTAAACTTGATGCAGCTGAAGAAGGAATCAGTGAGAGACATAAAGATATAAAGATAATCAATAAAGATTTCCCACCTTAAATATAAAGAGAAAAAAAAAGAAAACAAAATAAACTGAATATAAAACTTCAAAAGTCATAACATATAGGTATTCGGAATATCAGAAGGAAAATGGATGGATTTAGAAGGATGCTTGAAGCAAAAATGGTCAAGAATTTTCCAAAATCAGTTATAGATACCAACTACAGATCCAGAGAACTCTGAGAACCAGAAGCAACAAAACTACAGAGAAAGACTAGAAAGCCCCACTCAGATTTAGGCTAATCTTATTCAAATGGCTGAAAAATAATAGAAAAAATAGAAAGTTCTGAAAGGCAAAAGAAAAAAAGTCGACCTTATTAGTAAAGAATAGGAATTATAGGACAATTCCAACAGAAATCATGCGTGCAAGAGAAGAGTGGAGTGAAATATTTAAAGTGTTAAAAGAGTGGGGAGTGGCCAAGATGGCAAAGCAGGAAGATCATGACCTCAACTTCTTGCATAGACCCATCATAATTAAAAGTACTTAGAGTGCAACTATCAATGAAAAAGACCTGAAGAACAGTGCAAAAGATTTTCCACAACAAAAAAATATAAAGAAGGAATCACAAAGAGGCAAGTAGGAGGAGCTGAGACTTCAAAACCTATACTATCGAGTAGGGAACCCATGAACAGGAGGATGTTTGTCACTGCAGGGTTTTCTTCAAGGAGTGAGGAGTCCAAACCCCACATCCAGCTCCCCAGGTCCAGCAACGGGAAAGCAGGCTGCAGAATACCAGGCTTTGAGAACCAGCAAGGCTTGCAGACAGGAGAGCCAGAGGGCTGTAGTTAACAGAGACTCTACTCTTAAAGGGCATACACACAATCATACATGCTCTAGGACCCAGGGAAGAAGCAGGTCAATTGAAAGAAACCTGGGTCGGACCCACATACTGTTCTTACAGGGCCTCCTAGAGAGATGTGATGTCACTGGGATCCCCCGTTGTGGACACAGATGCTGGTTACAGACATTTGGGGAGTCTGTCCCACCAGGAGGACATTGGTGCTGGCAAGAGCCATTTGGACATCCTCCCTTTAGACTCTTGGGCTGGGACCTGGCTCCACTCACCAGCTGGTATGATTGATTGGAAACAACCCAAGCCACTGTTACTAGCAGCAACAATGCCTTTGCATGTTTCTTTATAATACTTAAAAGTCTAGATATCTGTGTTTATCAAGTAACTCTCCAGTCAATTTTGGAGCAACCTGTACAAAGAAAAACTATCTACTTTAGCTATTCCATTTTGCAAACCTGTCTACATTTTTTATTATTCACATCATACTAGCAGCCAGCATATTGAGATCACATAGTAGGTGCTCAATATAGAATGCATGTTGAATTATTTAATGTACAAATAAATGTACATGTTTGGGCCTTAGATTTGTCTCTTCAAGTAAACTAGAGAAGTCTTAACTTTTCTCTGCAACAGTCTTTCAAATCATTATTTGAAGCTAAGTGTTTTTCATAATTTTTTCTAAATGTTAAATGTCCCTACTGCCTTCCACTGTGTTCCACAAAATGATTCACTTTGTACACTTTCTACTGAATGAGTTTTGATTTTTCATTTTCTTCTTAACATACTTCAATGTCAATTACCAATCCAAATCTTTCATCTCTCATTCCCATATTGACATTTCAGGCTTATTTGGTGAACAAGCTTTCTCATTCATATATTAATAACTCTGTCTCAGAGTTGAGTGTTTCTGATGTTCTGATTACCCAACCACTCATCTCTAGGAAGTTTCTACACTGTTAAGTTTTTCTATGTCATGTATGACTAAGATATGATCAGTGAAGAATTGGAGATTTGTCTAAAACTTGGCTGTCTAACATAGTAACTAGTAGGTACATGTGGTCATAGACACTTAAAATGTGGCTGGTCTGAATCAAGATGTACTGATAATTGTAAAATATACACTGAATTTCAAAGAATTATTTAAAAACATAAACTATCTAATAATTTTATGTTGATTACACATTAAAGAAAAATATCTTAGATATATTTGCTAAATAAAATGTATTATTAAAATTAATTTCATCTATTACTATTTATTTTTTAAATATTTTGATTAGAACATTTTAAATTACATATGTGGCTTGCCTTTGTGGCTCACATTTTATTTCTGTTTGACAACACTGGTTCAAAGCCATGTCACTGCCCAGCGAGTAACAGAAAACTAGAACTTAAATTCTCTGACTTAGGGTCCATGTTGACTAGTTCTGTATATCATGACGAGAAGAAATCCAATTCAAGACAATTGAATGACTACAATCTTTACTGCATAGGTTTTATAATGCAGTCACCATATTCTGCCTTTAATAATTTGACAAATTGAGATGAAGGACAGCAGCAGGTATAAGCTTGGGATTCTGCAGGTAAGATCTCCATATAGGTAGCTTTCATTGATCCTCATTTAGAACCTGTGCTAAGAAATCCCGCTTAGACAGACTGAACAAAAAAATTAAGTCCTTAGTGGCACTTTCACTTTTACACCTTAGTACAATGGCATGTGATACATTAAAGTTAATTTGTCACTTCATGGAAAGTCACCCTGAAGCAAGGTTTTGATAATAGGCTTTCTTTAGATCATTTCTCAGGCACATTTTGCAACATTCAAATGAAATAAAGGTATGATTTGTTCTTCCTTTCTACTGGATTCAGTCTAGTAGCTGATAGAAGTTTATTTTTATCTTGCCATTGGAGGTAGGCCCTAGGGCTGCTGAATAATTAAGAAGCATGTTTCTGATAGTTCCTCAATAACAAGATATTATTAGTTAATAATAGAAACAAAGTTAAGTTTGCTGCTTAGAAGAGTAGTAACTTTTTATCATGCAAAACTGGCAATTCTATTTGCACTTTCCCCTTCTAAATCTGCAAAGCCCTTGACACCCAGCAACAGTATGAAAACCCATAGGTTTCTTGTTACATAAGGGATGTTGATCTAACAGTTCAACAAAATCTCTAAATGGAAATCACAATTAGTTTTTTTGTCTTCCTTTGGTAAATAATTTGTTAATTTATAGTCATGTAAGTATTGACACTTTGTGAAGGGATCTTAGAAACTTTATGCATTGTATTAAGAGTTTAGGAAAAACGTCTTTTAATTACTTATATCCCACTGTTAATTGTTTGTGGCTGGTCTGAACATTTCAGTCTGTGACAAAGAAACTTTTAGTTCCTGGTCTGCAGTGTGAAGCAACAGTCATGGTAGGATTAAAAAATGCATCACTGATCTGCAATCTTCTCAAAGAGTGGTAGCTTGAAAAAGCTCCTTGGTATACATGTAGTGCAACTATACAAAGCTGGCTAGCTTAGTGTACTATCTCTAAAGTTACCACTAAGGCAAAAAAAAATGGACTCAAGGTTTCAGTTATATGGCTTGACTAGATATTGTCAAAAGGGCATACTTGTCAATATACATACAATGGCATTCGTTTTCTTTACTACTAACTGGCCCTCTTTTCTCACATTTCTCATTTTGAAGTTCACAACAGAAAACATTTTAACTAACTTGTTCCACTGTACAGCTAATTAAATTACCATGCCTAACTTCAACTTACCCTCTATGATTCTAATATAGAGTAATAACTATGATCTTCAAGGCAACTATGAATTTTTGAAATCATAAATTTGTTTAGTTACCTAATTTCTATCTCCTCTAGACTCTAGGTTTCAAGTGTTAAGTGTTTTATTCTTTTTTCCCTCTGTTTCATCTCCAACATCTAGCACAGTGTCTATAATATAAAGGATGCACCATAACTGCTTGATGAAAATTATTGGATCTACATGTATGGATGTGAGAGTTGCATCTATAAAGAAGATTAAGCACCAACGAATTGATGCTTTCAAACTGTGGTGTTGGAGAAGACTCTTGAGAGTCCCTTGGACTGCAAGGAGATCCAACCAGTCAATCCTAAAAGAAATCAACCCTGAACAATCATTGGAAGGACTGATGCTAAAGCTAAAACTCCAGTACTTTGGTCACCTGTTGCAAAGAGTCTACTCATTGGAAAAGATCCTGATGCTGGGAAAGATAGAAGGCAGGAGAAGAAGGAGGTGACAAAGGACAAGTTGCTTGGATGGTATCACTGACTCAATGGATATGAGTTTGTGCTATCTCTGGGAGATGGTGAAGGACAGGAAGCCTGGTGTGGTGCAGCCCAGGGTGTTGCAAAGAGTTGGACATGACTGAATGGCTGAACAACAAAAAATTGGATCTACAAGAGAAACCCTGTTACAGCTGGAAAAGTGAGTGCTGATACAACACACTGATCAAGAAAGACCACAAAAAGATCTACTTGAGCAACAGAAGTTTGTGAACTAGAAGGTAGAATTTCAAAGGAAGAGCTTATGACTGGATAAACTGAGGAGGAGTTCTTCTAGTTGGGTAACTGATGGACACTGTCAACAAAGTGTAACATTAAATATATAACACCTTGATGTATAGTAGAAGTACTTATAATTTATATTAATCATTTATCCCACTATTTTCTGGACCAGCTTGATTTATTCTTAGTTTCTTATTGTCCATATTTTGCACATTGTGTCTGTAACTTTGCAGTACCATTCTATTAGCAAAGTTTGCTTCTTTTTGCTAAAACACTAATTGTTACCTGTGACTTCTAAAAAATATTGCATCTTCAAATCATTCCAACACATTGTAAGTACTCTGATGCTAGGAGGGATTGGGGGCGGGAGGAGAAGGGGACGACGGAGGATGAGATGGCTAGATGGCATCACGGACTCGATGGACATGAGTCTGAGTGAACTCCGGGAGTTGGTGATGGACAGGGAGGCCTGGCGTGCTGCAATTCATGGGGTCGCAAAGAGTCAGACAAGATTGAGTGACTGAACTGAACTGAATGTATCACAATGTGCAAACACAAAGAAAATACTATAAAACTAGTATTTAACAACACATACAGTTAGAAAGAGGATTAAATTTAAAGTAAATATAAGGAAATTAGCCCCCAATGCAATTCTAAGATATTAATAACTTTAGGTATGAAGATGACACCATCCTTATGGCAGAAAGCAAAGAAGAATTAAAGAGCCTCTTGATAAAAGCAAAAGAGGAGAATGAAAAAGTTGGCTTAAAACTCAACAGTCAGAAAGCTAAGATCATGGCATCTGGTTCAATCACTTCATGGCAAATAGATGGCGAAACAACGGAAACAGTGACAGACTTTATACTTTGGACTCCAAAATCACTGCAGATGGTGACTGCAGCTATGAAATTAAAAGACACTTGCTCCTTGGAAGAAAAGCTGTGGCCAACCTAGACAGCATATTAAAAAGCAGAGACATTACTTTGCAAACAAATGTCCATCTAATCAAAGCTATGGTTTTTCTAGTAGTCATGTATGGATGTGAGAGTTGGACTATAAAGAAAGCTGAGCATCAAAGAATTGATGCTTTTGAACTGTGGTGTTGGAGAAGACTCTTGAGAGTCCCTTGGACTGTATGGAGATCCAACCAGTCCATCCTAAAGGAAATCAGTCCTGAATATTCATTGAAAGGACTGATGCTGAAGCTGAAACTCCAATACTTTGGCCACCTGATGCCAAGGATTGACTCATTTGAAAAGACCCTGGTGCTGGGAAAGATTGAAGGCAGGAAGAGAAGGGGACAACAGAGAATGAAATGCTTGGATGGCATCACCAACTCAATGGACATGAGTTTAAGTAAACATTAGGAGTTGGCAATGGACAGGGAGACCTGACATCCTGAAGTCCATGGGGTCACGAAGGTAGGACACGACTGTGACTGAATTGAACTGAACTGAGAAAGTGTGAGAAACGGGCCAGGGCCTCTGGGAGGCAAAGTGTCTGGAGGAAAGTGGTAGAAACTTACCAAGAAAACTATGTCTACAAGCTTGACAAGAGAGGGAAAAAAAAGAGAGCAATAGGTGAAAATTAATGAATCTACTGCAAAAACAAACAATTGAACTGAACTGAACTGAAAGCAAGGGAACAATCAGAAATAAGCTAAAAGATATGGAAGGCAACATGTGATTTTCAACTTTAATCTAAAATAAATCCTATAATAAAAAAGGCAATATTTCATATTATTCCATATTAAAAGCAATATTTAACAAAATAATATCAGGATTCTTCATGATTAATTCAAGACCTTAATATGAAACTGCATACATTGTTTAAAAATAAAAAGTCAAAAAAAAAAGTGAAAGGAAAAAGAAAAAGAAAATTAAAAAAAAAAAAAAAGAGAGAGAGATGTTATATCTCCCCATAAAGCACAGCAAGTATGTTACTATTTCAACAGCTCTAATGTTCTCCATAGACAATGGGAAAAATATCTGAAATGCTGAGGGAAACATATTCAATAAACTATCATTCATGAATGAGAATGATTCTTTGGAAAACAAAGCCTGATAGCTTGTTGCTTAAACCTATACTGAGTTACTAAAAGATCCATAAATACTGGAAAAATTAAATCCAAAATTATGATATGTGTTCAGTCACTAAGTCATGTCCGACTCTCTGTAGCCCCATGTACTGTAGCCCAACAGGCTCCTCTGTCCATGGGATTCTCCAGGCAAGAATACTGGAGTGGGTTGCCATTTCCTTCTCCAGGGGATCTTCCCTGACCCAAAGATCAAACCAGCTGTCTTGTGTCTCCTGCATCTGTAGGCAGGTTCTTTATCAATAGCACCACCTGGGAAGCCCAAATCATGATAAATGCAAGAAATATTCTGAGAAAGTGTTAAATGAGTTGCTTTGAGTGAACATTTCTTTTTCGTTTTCCTCTGATGGCACATTTTTTCATCTACTCTGAAATATCCAGTTTATAAGCATTCAATGCAGTGATTTTATGCAATGGCATTTGCTTCATAGCTCAGTCAGTAAAGAATCTGCCTGCAATGCAGGAGACCTAGGTTCGATTCCTGGGTCCGGAAGATCCCCTGGAGAAAGAAATGGCAACCCACTCCAGTATTCTTGCCTGGAAAATCCCATGGATAGAGGACCCTGGAAGGCTACAGTTCATGGGGTTGCAAGAGTCAGACATGACTTAGCGACTAAAGAGAGAAAGAGAGATAGTGAAAAAATGAATAGGTTTTGTTTTAATTGTGAGGATAGTTCTCCATTCAGGAAAAAAGTAAAATCATGAATACCATGCTCTGTGATATCTATGCCATGTGCTAGTGCAGGAATGTTAATAACCATTTTGCAAAGTTTACTACATGAAAGTGAAAGTCGCTCAGTCATGTCTGATTCTTTGCCACTCCAGGGAGAATTCCATGGAATTCTCTTCTCCAGGGAGAAACCTTTCCTTTCTCCAAGGGATCTTCCCAACCCAGGAATAGAACCCAGGTTTTCCACACTATAGACAGATTCTTTACCAGCTGAGCCACAAGGGAATCTCAAAAATACTGGAATGGGTAACTTCTTCCTTCTCCAGTGGATCTTCCTGATCCAGCAATCAAATCTGGGTCTCCTACATTGCAGGTGAATTCTCCACCAACTGAGTTATCAGGGAAGTCCCAATTTACTACATACACGTGTGCTAAGTTGCTACAGTCATGTCTGACTCTTTGCAACCCTATGGACTGTAGCCTGCCAAGCTCCTCTGTTGTGGGATTCTCCCTGCAAGAATACCAGAGTGGGTTTCGATGCCCTTCTCCAGGGAATATTTACACCTTAACACAAAAAAGGAAAAAAAAAAGTGTGAAGGGAGGATAAATCCACATGCTCTTCATATATTAATACATATATAAATAATCTTGTTAAAATTCAGACTTGATTACTTCTAGGCGGAGCTTAAAAGCCTATATATTCTTCAAGGTCTAGGCAATATGATCATTTGTTGCTTCAGACTTCTCTAAATGGCATGCATTTTCATACCTTCTGGAGGGAATAACATTTATTTATAAGCTTTACAAATGACACAAAAATATTACTGTAAATTAATTATTTTGGGGGGCTCCAAAATCACTGCAGATGGTGACTGCAGCCATGAAATTGGAAGACGCTTACTCCTNGGGCAGGAGGAGAAGGGGATGACCGAGGATGAGATGGCTGGATGGTATCACGGACTCGATGGACGTGAGACTGAGTGAACTTCAAGAGATGGTGATGGACAGGGAGGCCTGGTGTGCTGCAATTTATGGGGTCGCAAAGAGTCAGACACGACTGAGCAAATGAACTGAACTGAATTATTCATTAAATAGTAAATTATTTTATATTTCTGTGTTGGATTACTACTTCCTTTTCAAAGCTTATATTTATTTACTTTTGACATTTCCTAAAAGGTTACTGTGCCAAACATCTCCCCTGATATTTCAGGTAAGCCACACAACATTAGCCCAAGCTTTAAAATTCCAGGAAAGTTTTTAGCCACTATTTGAACTAGAATTAAATTTTCTTGTATGTTCTCTTTCATGTAAGTAAACCAGTTACTTGACATTAAATGATCACTCTAAACAATTTTATACAAATGTGGAGATACTTCACTAACCATCCTCTTTCCTGCTTTTTTCTCTCTTCACCATGCAGTTAACTAACTATTGCAGTTTTCCATTCTCTAATTAAGTAATTAAACACATGTTTTGGTACCATAATGTGTTGATTGCTTTTATATTTACAGGTAAAACAATAAGAATGAGGTTAATTGTTTTCTTTCTGCAGTGGAAGTAAACAGAGCCAGATGGAAATGAGCTATTTGTTCCAAATCTGAGGCAGTTCACAGTAAAAGATTAGTGATGAATGTCAAGACAATCAGAGCTGTCTTACTGTATTATTTAATATTTGGGTGATTACTAGTATCATGGGGTAGAAATAGTGAAGTCTTTAAAAAGAAGTGTTCTTGATAGTCTGATTTGAAATAGCTTTGAAATGGCTAATAAACTTGTGCCTCTATAATTTTAACTTGCAGTTCTTTATGGGGATAGTATAAAAGACAAACTGTTTAAGAAAAAGTCTAGACTTGGATTTAATCCTGATCTCAGCTGGCCTGGGTGTCTTGAAGTAGAATTTTGGTTCCTGGACGGTGAGTGAAATCAGGCCTTAACAGTGAGAATTCTGAATCCTAATCACTAGACCAGTGACAAGGCCTGGGCCTACACGACTTTGTAGAAAATGAGTTGCACAAAGTAGTAAAACAAGTAAAATGTTAATTAGGAAGAAAACGAACACATGCAGATAGATACATGGGCAGACTCAGAGAGACAGCTGTGCCTTCAAGGCAGTCTGAATCACTTGTGTGGAACATATCTTCTTGGTCTCCTTCAGCCAGTCGTCTTGCTTTACCTGGTTCTGAGTCCATATTTGGTTTATCTCAGGGTCCGCCCCGGTGTGCACATGCATCTCTAAGCCAAGATGAATTCTAGGAAAGAGAACTGTGGGTAGGTGGACATCACCTCTCCTGGGCTCAGTCTCTCCTATTATCCTCCTATTATTGTGCATCTTGGGAGCCTTTGTCCACAGAGGACAAACTCTAGCTGCTCAGGCTGGGACCCGTCTATCTCCTGCCTCAATTATAAGGGAAATAAGATGGAAATATGCCTATGAATTGCAGAGTTGTTGTCTCTTTTTATTATCTTACCCTTTGACTACTACAGTCTTTCCTACTTTTACTGACAATTGAAATTATTCTGAGGGTAAGGGTTACACACTTTTTCTTCCAAATTGTGGGGAACATTTGGAGTAATAATACTATAGGGAAAAGAAGTTTAAGTAAGTGGTTTATTCTCCTTAAGGGATAAATGAGTGATTTTTTTTTCTAAGATTATTCTTGATGTATAGAAAATGTGCTAAGTGTATTTAAACAGGAGAATTGTAGTATAAGTTCTAACGGTGGTTTTTGTTTTTCTCTTTTGTAATGCAAGTGCATGAGTAAACTTTGATTCCCTAGGTATCCATTTCAAAGATGCATCTTCTTGAATGATGGTTATCTCTATTAAGACATTGCCACACATTTAGAGAAAGAACAAGGTTACCAACCCCACTTCCCAGACACTGAGGCTTCTTGTTTCAGATCTTGATTGATTTCAACAGACCATTTGGGCTACTTTACTTTTTTCCTTTCCCCAAGCTCTAAATTTCTTACATTTTAAATTCACCAATAAAGAGTAAGCCCATGAAACCCTAGGCCTCTGCCCTCAATTCCAATAAAACATAATCCCAGGTGCTGCACTTTTTCCTTCTCTACCAGCAACCTTGCTGTGGCCTGACAACTATAGAATGTCACACACCCAACAAGGATTGAGTCATTACCCACTGTAGCCACTGACCTTTAACTCACCCTGCTCTAGAGAAACTGGCAGAGCAGAACATCAGATAGATATTTTTAGGAGAATTTTTATGAACCTGGATTCTTACATTTTCCCATAATTAGAAAAGCAGTAAAATCATTAATTAAGATATCTGTTTCTTGTGACTAGCAGCAATCTTCAACCAAGATGCGTGCTTAATTTTATGTACTACTTTCACCAAAATCACTTAGACACTGACCTCTTCTTCCCTTGTCTCTTCGTAACTGTATCTCAGAGCTCTCTGAGAAACTGTCTCCAAGGCTAGTGTCCTCAGTATGATACTGAATAAACTCATTTCACAGCTTTTACACTGTGCAATTTTTCTAAGTCTACGAGCCCCAGGTGGACTGTGAAATTTCTGGGTCTTGTAAGTAATAAACCTATATATGTTTTTTAGTGTTTCCTGGTGGTTATTTTCAAAAGGCATCTTGCAATCATAAGAACCACAACATTGACTATTGATAGGCGGAGCCTAGCACAGAATAAGGAGTGAAAACTGACTTAGGCAACAAGGTCAAACTCATAGTTTGACAAGCAATAGTAAATACCTTGAACTCCTAATAACTGCTGTTAATATGTAAAGCAAATCCAAATTACTAATGTCACTTTTTTGGGTTATTCTTATTTTCCAAGTCCAATATTTTGTCACATCTAATCATTAAATTTCCTCAGCTGAAATCACTGAAAACACCTTCTTGTAATGCTTGGCTTGTTTACTCCTAGACAGAATCCAAATTCTTAAGCCAATGACTGTTCACTTTAGTTGCATTTGTCATGTCTGGATTAAGGCCTTAATACCTAAGGTATTCTAGACAGTTACTAAGTGCATAGTTGGAATGAAGATAAATCTTTTCCACTATCTATTTAAGATACATATTAATGACTATTGTCACAAAAATTACTTTAAAAAGACAAAATTTAGGACCAAAACAAATACAGGTTAAAAGTTCACCACTGCCAATGTCTATATCTAGTGTTCTTGGGAAGATTAATTCCTCTGAGTCTTTCCTTTATCATCTGTGAAATGATGATAACTTCTTTCAGAAATCAATTGAATACTGAACCATCAAATATAAATAAAGCCATGCATTAATTGTAGTGGATAAAATGTAGGTTACATTCAGGAACTCCAGACAGTAGGGGAAAACCTGAGCTCCATTCTAATCTGCATGAGATGATTGGGGTTCTCTAAAGAGAAAATGAAGAAATGTGGGAAGTGACAGGCAAGACTCAGAAGAATCAGAAATGAAGAAATAAAGAATTACAGAGGGTTGGTCTGTGTAAATACGATTAGGTCAGCTGTATCTGCAAGTTGGCAGTTATGGACGTTAAGATTCCTCTCCCCACAGAGACTAAAAGACAGGGGATCTTTCTCTTCTGATGATTACTTTTCAAAAGGATGACTTTTAGGTCCTTGAGAAAGATACTTTTGAATTGTAAGAGATGTATATTCACAATTGTAAGCCCTTTTTAGTAACTGTTCTAAAGAGGAGAGGTCAGGCACCTATCATCTAGCTTTGGCTAGAACAAAGAGTAAATTCTCCAGGCAGTGATGACCTTTCTCAAGCAGACATTTAGGTGGGGGTTTGGGAGCAATGATCATCCTAGGGACATGATCTTAGTTTATAGAAAGCAACCTAGAGTTTTGTTATTCCTCTGGTGCACAGGTTTGCATATACTCCTTATGTGCTAGGGTTTCCACAGAGTCAAAAGGAATGTAAAATTATTAACATACTATCTGATATAGTGTAGGCTATTAAGTCAATCTTTCCAAACTTTAAACATCAAAAAGCATACTTAGTCTCAAAATAATCAAGATATTTTGTAAAAACGCAGTTCTTTATGTGGACCATTTTTAAAGACTTTTTTGAGTTTGTTACAATATTGCTTCTTTTAAATATATATATATTATATATTATTGATATATTTATTTATAGTATATATTATATATGCATATTGGGCTTCCCTGGTGGCTCAGAGGTTAAAGCGTCTGCCTGGAGTGCAGGAGACCAGGTTCAATCCGTGGGTTGGGAAGATCCCCTGGAGAAGGAAATGGCAACCCACTCCAGTACTCTTGCCTGGAGAATCCCATGGAGGAAGGAGCCTGGTGGGCTAAAGTCCACGGGGTTGCAAAGAGTGGGACATGACTGAGCGACTTCACTTCCACCTTCACTTTCATATATGCATATACATGTATATAGATAGATAGATAGATAGATCATGAGGCATGTGAGATCTTAGTTGCCTGATTAGGGATTCAACCCACACCCCCTGCACTGGAAGGCCAACTCTTAACCATTGGACTGCCAGGGAAATCTCTAAAACACAGTTCTTTAATGTTGAAATGGATGGGAAATGTATTAACAGACTCAGGACTAAGTAAAATAGTCTCAGGATGAATAGTTGGATAAGAATAGTAATAATTTAAAATTTCTCACTTATAAACCACTGTCAGAATGTTAATATAAACCACCTCTAAAAAGTCCATTTCCCCAACAGCAATCAAATCATAGTTTTTCAGTCATGGGAACTTTCAAAGATGCCAATTGAAAATATCGAAGCAGGCAGGTAGTAGATATGAGCAAAGAAATGGAAGCACAGGCCACATGGCAGGAAACTGGTCCTTGGGCTTTCCAGACTGACAGGAAACCACACATTTTGGGGTGATCAGTGTCCTGGAGACAGTGGAAGAGAGATGGGAAAAGGGGAGAATCTTTGCTGTCTTGAATGTAACATTTTGTTCATTATGCTCTTGTTACCAAAAAATTAGCCTTGCAGATAAGAAGTGAAGCTCCCATCATGCACTGAGGCCAAGACAGTTCCCATCAAGATGAAAAAAGGACAGAACTCACTCCTCCACTTAGGAAGATGGAGATGGGGTGAAAACTTGAGAATATACCTCCTAACCCATCCCTCCACAATGAATACCCCGTCCCTTCATTTCTATACTCCACAGAAATAGCTTGCCAAGAAACTTAGAGCAGCCACTCCTCTCAGTCTGCCTGCTTTAAGATTACTATCACTTAAATAAATCCTTACTTCGCTTTATTGACCTCCCTTTCACCTCTCTGCATTCTTTCTACAATAAGACCAAAACATACTCTCAGGTACCATTTCTGGCAGAACCAGCCAGGAGGATTAGGGAAACCTCAGCCTCTCACCTCTCTTGCACTTTATAGGTGCCACCAGCCTTCCTGACATGATTCTCTCTGTCTCTGTCCCTGTCTCTCTTTCTCACTCTTTCCACTCTTACTATCATGCTTATTTCCCCTGGAAGTGAGAAAAAAAAAAAAAAAGAAAGAAAGAAAGAAAGAAAGAAAGAATTAATCCATCTTCAAACCTGGCCTCTAAGTCTGGCATTTCTGTCACTTGCGTGGAGGTCCCATCAAAAGAGTCTCCAGCCATCCTCTGAGGAAGCCGGGGACCTGATCTTCAAGAGTTTGGCCCTCTAGGTTTGCCCGATCCACCACCTGAACCCTCATCAGATTCAATTGTTTGGAAATAGACAATGCACCCTTACTTTGAATTGGAGCTGAAGCAAGGCTGAGTTCTGTTCCCAAGCTTCCGCTAGCCTCGGGAGGTGTTGGGAGTGGGGACTGTCCATGCCCTGTAGTTGGGACTCTTGGAGTGGGGCCCTTGTGCCAGGCTGCAAGCCACTTGGTATTGGGCCAGCCCCCTCCAAAGTCCATTGCGTAGCCCATATCCATCCTTGGCCCTGTCCCCATCTCGCTCTGTCTTGCAGGGCCAGGTGTGCCGGGGTGGGCAGTTGGAGCCATCGTTAGGTTAGGCACATGGCCATGCTGGAGGCATACATGCTGGCTGGTGACCCACGTGACTTGCACCCTGCTTGCTTCCTTCAGTTCAGTTGCTCAGTCGTGTCTGACTCTTTGCGACCCCATGAATCACAGCACACCAGGCTTCCCTGTCCATCACCAACTCCCGGAGTTCACCCAGACTCACGTCCATCGAGTCAGTGATGCCATCCAGCAATCCCATCCTCCGTCGTCCCCTTCTCCTCCTGCCCTCAATCCCTCCCAGCATCAGAGTCTTTACCAATGAGTCAACTCTTCGCATCAAGTGACCAAAGTACTGGTGATTCATCTTCAGCATCATTCCCTCCAAAGTAATCCCAGGACTGATCTCCTATAGGATGGACTGGTTGGATCTCCTTGCAGTCCAAGGTACTCTCAAGAGTCTTCTCCAACACCACAGTTCAAAAGGATCAATTCTTTGGTGCTCAGCCTTTTTCACAGTCCAACTCTCACATCCATACATGACCCCTGAAAAAACCAGTGAAAAGCCTTGACTAGATGGACCTTTGTTGGCAAAGTAATATCTCTGCTTTCCAATATACTATCTAAGTTGGTCATAACTTTTCTTCCAAGGAGTAAGTGTCTTTTAATTTCATGGCTGCAGTCACCATCTGCAGTGATTTTGGAGCTAAAAAAAAAAAAAAGATCTGACACTGTTTCCTCTGTTTCCCCATCTATTTTCCATGAAGTAATGGGACCAGATGCCATGATCTTAGTTTTCTGAATATTGAGCTTTAAGCCAACTTTTTCACTCTCCACTTTCACTTTCATCAAGAGGCTTTTTAGTTCCTCTTCACTTGCTGCCATAAGAGTGGTGTCATATGCATATCGGAGGTTATTGATATTTCTCTTGGCAATCTTGATTGTAGCTTGTGATTCTTCCAGCCCAGCGTTTCTCATGACGTACTCTGCAGGTAACTTAAATAAGCAGGGTGACAATATACAGCCTTAATGTACTCCTTGCTTCCTTGGGGTCCTACAATTGGGAATGTCCTTGCAGGGTGTCCAGCCCCTCTATCCCCCGAAGTGCAGATACAAGACTTCTGCTTCAGGCCACCATTTCCCCCCACCCCAAACACATGCTATACACACACCCCCAACACACACACACACTCACACACACCTTTTTCTTTGACTGACCTCAAGTAGTGTCGTACTTGCTTAGGTCATTTTCAGAGGAACCTAGCCAGTTCACCAAAGAATTCTAGGGACTCCCTCCTTTGGCCACACTTGGAAGGACCTAAATATTGTCTTTACCTACTGCTGCACCACTGGAGTACCCTTTGGGCACAGGGTCAAATAGACGCTGAAGGATTACATGTTGTACAACCATATTGGTACACTGTGAGTCTGATAGCAGTGCCTCCAATGGATCCCAATTGAGACTATCAGCCAGGCCAGTGTGGTAGCATGATCAGTGTGGATCACATGATCTTTTGCCTCATTAAAAGGATGAAGAGGTGAATAATTAAACCTGTTAACTATGGTAAGCTTAAAGAGATCACCTAAGGTCAAGATGAAAAACCAATACTATTTCAATCCAGATTCGTAGATGCCCTCAGAAAGTAACAAATATAGAGCCAAACACTTTGAAGGGACATATTGTATTTGAAATCTACTTTGTCAACCAATCAGCCCCTGACATCTGTTGTAATTTTCAAAAGCTTGTTATAGCACCCTGAGCCTCTCTCAGCCTTATTGCACAACCTTCAGTGTCTTCAACAATAGACCCCAGGCTGAAGAGGAAAGGAAGGAGCAGACTGAATTAAGGAAGGAACCATGATAAGACCCCTGGTAAGCGAGGAGTCCAACCCTGTATCCCAGAGTCGCAAAAGCCAAACTGTCAAAGGTTCCTGTTGCTCATTCCAAAACTGCCTACCCAAGTTGATCAACCCTGTTTGAGTATATGGTCTTTGCTTGTGAACTCAGTCACACTGGGGGCCCCTTGAGGATGCCCCCCACCCCCACCCCCCTTTTCCAGGTCACAGGTTGCTTGTGCTTCACTTCCTGCTGCAAAACTGGCCTCACTGCCAAGCAGGGACCTGCAGTCTCATAACATTCATCATCACAGTCACTTAAGGCCTCACTGTCAGAGGTGCTGGGTTCTTCAGGTCCAGGGGTTCTTGCTTTAATGCCAATAAATGTTGCTCTAGTTCTTCCAAGTGTCTCTGCACACTGTGCACTGGTGTGGCATCACGGAGAGCACTATCCATATTCGCCTTCAGGGTAGTCAGGAAATCCATCACACAGTGCCAGCGGCAGTCCACACTGCCTCCTTTGGCAAATAGGAACTCACTGCCTTTAATGCCTTTTCAGCACTATCTGGTGAACCGTCCACTGCCTCCCAGTCTTCCACTGGAGCCCACACCAAGAGGATAATACCCACACAGTATCACATAGTATGTAGTGGCCACCGTCTTCCTCCTTCCTTTGGAGCCTCAGGCTCCTTTACCTGCTGCCTATCCTGCCAGCTTCAACTGTGTTGTTGATACTGTTTGTGACACCAACAGTTTTCTTGCTGTTCACACCATTTGCACTGTTCATTGAACCCAGGGTAGGCAAGGTACAAGCTAAGAGGCTGGAAGAAGACTTGAGGAGCTGTACTAGCTGCAGGCACATTTATTCTCTTCTGACTGGAGCAGCAGCCATAGCAGCAGATACACTATATTCTCTCCTCCTGTGGCTGACCCAAAGGACACAGCCATGATGCAGCAGTAAATCCTGCTGCTTTTTATGTGTAGCTCATATATCCCTAGAGCACAAAGTAGCTTAAAACCAAGCAAGTACCTCATGATGTGCATGCGCAGTGCTATAAGTGAGCCAGCTGTTACATAGTCCTTATTTATAAAACTTGGGGCCAAGAAAGCCTGAACACACCCTCTTGGCTAATTTGCACTCTCCCCACACTTTACAAGAAGATGGGACATTGGATGAAGTAATGCTCCCAGGATTCAAGGGACTGAGGAAATTCTCCAACATAAATCATGGGAGTTGTTGATTACCCAGGCTTCCCAAGACTCCCCAGAAGATGGTCATTATCATCATAAGGGAGGAACCCATGGGTGTCCATCGACATGGTAGGAAAGCTTATCCAGTATGAGTGTATACTGGAGCCACTTACTATGTCCTGACTGTTCGTGCTGGGCACCTCGCCCCATGAAACTTGCTCTATTATAGAAGTAGAAGGGAGGCTAAATCTAAAACCTTTCACTACCTCTCGAACTTGCACCTGGGAAGACTCTTATAATCCACAGACTTCTAGTCATGCCTGAATGTCCCAGCCCATTATTGGGAAAAGGTGTTTCTCTCAGCCATGGGGACAAATTTTACTCTCCCTGAAAACACCAAAACCAACGAATGTTTCTGGTTGGACTATGTATTATTATATAAGACATGGACAGTTCAGCCCTAAATATCCCCCAGAAATTGAAAATAAAATACATATATATATATAGATCCACAGATCTGGAATTAGGGAATCCCAGGGAAAGAAAAGTTTGCCACTCCTATAAAAATTACCTTAAGTAAGATAATGGGCCACTGGGAACAACTTCCCTTCCAGGCATCAGTGCCGTCCCTGTCCAGCAAACTCTCTGTTTCTCTGCACCTTTTCTTCTCATGTGGTCATTTCTCCTTTCTACCACACCTATTCTAAGGTTGTCCTTGTTGTTCACATAGGCACAGCTCCAGCTTATAAGTACCCACCATCTGACACCATGAGTGCCCCTGACAAAGTTACTAATTCATCCAATTGTTGGATATGTCCCCACAGCCACATCTCCCCCCAGAGGACTCATGTCTTTTAGGACTCCCCACTTCCTTCAGGGATCTGATGGGGTTAAGAGCTAAATATGTTGTGTTCTCATTTACCACCCAGTGCAGTAAGGAAGGACTGGGGCAGGAAATGATTGGAGGCCAAACTCTCTGAAACAGAAATGTAATTCCAAATCAGAGGGAAAGGATACTTCAGTTTTTAAACAAAGTCAGCCTCTGTTTTACTAGTATTAGCATCCAGGGACTAAAATTAGGATGGCTTAATGAAACAAGGTACAATTACACTATATTTTTTAGTAATCATGGTTGGATGACAGACATCATCTAGACTGCCAGTACCCAGTACATGGGGAACATCATGTGGTGGAAGAACCTAGTGACTGGAATAAATAAAACTAAATGCACAATAAATCATAGTAACAGTTGACAATTGTCAACTTCATGAAATGTACAATGTGAGAGTTGGGAGTTAAGTTTTATCTGAGGAAAAAATAAAGACTTGTAGCCCAGTAGATAACACCTCAGTAGCTCTGAAAAACTGTTCCAAAGAGATAGCGCTCGTGTACACCTGTGGTGGATTCATGTCAATGTATGGCAAAGCCAATAGAGTATTGTAAAGTAAAATAAAAAATAAAAAAAAGAAAATCCAAAAAAAGAAAAAAAAAAAAGAGAGAGAGAGGTGCAGGTCAATATATATATATGATTTTGGTTAAGGAGAGTTTATGCAATTAAGCACTTATCTTAGCAAAATTTTTCTGTTAGTCATAAGGAACTCTAGACATGAGGAGACATGAGGATTGTACTCATAAAATCAGCTTCTGAAAATATCTGACTATCTGAAGACCTGTTTCCAAAGTACAGAGTGCCTCACTTCTGTTCTCCAACACTGAGCTTCTTGTAGAGGGTGTTGAAGGTCAGGAGCCTCAACTACAGAAGGCCTGTATAAAACCCAGCTCTGGATTCTGGGTGTTTCTGTTTCATTATATCTCAGTATTCCTTACAGTACACATCAAAGGCTAAATCTAGAACCAGAAAAAAAAATCATAGAAGTGTCCTGATTAACCTTTTTTAGAAAATAATGCTAGTAAATTGACTTTTTTTTTTCTCTTCCTCTGCCTTAATGTTTTCTTTTATGTGTTCAGGTTAAAAAATCCTTTCCAACATATTATTGAAATTTCATAAGACCTATTATCAAAGTACTCAATTTAGTGGCAATCGTAAACCCTTTTGTTGAAAACATGCATTAAATGGAATCATCATCTTCTAGGGAATAATTGGAGGAAAGTCTCTGGTTGCCTCTCTCCAGCTGTGTATTCTTTGAAAGTTGCTTGAATTTTCTTTTTATTTTTAATGAAAAAAATGATGTTATGTGGCTCATAAATACAGTAAGTCCCCTCCATAAGAATGATTTATGTTCTAAGAATGCATTCATGAGTCTAGTTTGTTCATAAGCCAAACAAAGTTAGCCTAGGCACCAAACTAACATAATTGGCTATACAGTACTATACTGTAATAAGCTTATAATACTTTTCACATATATAATACATTTAAAAAATACAAAAGTAAAGAAAACATGTTTAATATTATAATATAATACATTGAAAAGTATAGTATTACAGTACAACAGCTGGTGCTTTTAGCAATACCAGCTACATCACCACTGCTTTTACACTTGCATCTGTACATCCTGAACTTATAATAATGATGCTGTATTAACTGTATTCCATATAGTACTGTATAGTAAAGTACACAGAAGCACAACCACTTTTGTGTTTGTGTACACATGCAGGATGCACACATGTAACAAGGTACCCAAGAAACATGAACTAACTTATGTCACTTGACATGTGAACACATGCTCAAATCTTTGAAAGTTCATGAATTGAAGGCCTATATTATCTGTAGAATTTCTGTAGTTGAAAATCCACAAATAGAGACAGCTTGAATGTATAAACTTTAACATTTCATTTAAAGGACACATTCAATAGAAATATTTAGTTGGTCTTCTGTAGTTTATCATGCAGTATCAAGGCACTTCAATTTAAAATATTTTCAAGCCATGAGATTATAATCAACATCTGGAATGATAAACTGTTGTGACCTGTTCCCTTCTTTCTTTTCTTTTAAAGTTTGGGATGACATTCCCACAACTGAGTGCTTAAAAGTGTCTGATCTTTCACTTTCTCTCTCTTACAAAAGCAAGTTGTATATATCAAGTATCAAAACTATGGAGAGATGTCCTTAAAAAAAAATTAATATGCCAAGCCCAAATTTTGTAGCCAGATAAAACTGAGATGAAATCTACCACTCTGTTTGCCAATCACTTTTTCTGTGACCTTGGACATATGATCTCTCTGCAAATTCATTATGGTATACAGAGACAGATGTTATGATTAACATATGTTATGTATATTATATACATGTCTACATGTATATGATGTATATGTATGCATCACATTACATCTAAATTTGGTCAGGGACCATGTTACAAACCTCTGTTTTCTATATTAAAACTATTTGAAATGAGCTTTCCATTTTGAATACATGAATTCTTGCCAAGAAAAAAAAAAAGATTACTATCAGTTAAATTCCTATTCCCACCAGAAATACTAGCATTTTAAAAAATAATAAAAATAAAAACTCTGATTCTTAGGAATGTCAGTGGGGAAGATATTTTGGGCAAGTCCTATTAAGCAAATGTGTGTTTTGCCCATGCCCAAATGAAATTATCTCCCAAACCCAATCACAGAAGGCCATAAAAAGGCCAGAGGTAATTGTAATAATAACTATTGCTTTAGGCTCTTAATAGTTGGGGGCAGATAGTCTGTGGGTTTGGATGAAAGTAGATTGAGTGGAGATGAATAAAAATGAAATATGCAGATATTTACCAACCACTCGGTCATGATATATCCTACATGATTATGCCTCAAGCCTGGAAATATTCTATTTGAGTGGATTTAATTCTCTTCTTTACCTGCACTGTTTCATAATCAGATTGCTTCACGATTCTCTGTAATATAACTAACACTATAAAATGGTATCACTTGCAATCTTTGACTTTTTTAATGCTCGCAAGCACTTCTGTGAAGACAGTAATTCCATCTTCATTTGAATCATAATGGGAAAAATAGAAAGGAAAAGCAAAGGGAGTGGAAAAAGAAAACCGTATCTGTTAAGAGCTTAATTGTGGAGGATCCTACATGTGTTAAGATCATAGTTCATTTATTCTACATAATAATCCCATGAGGTAGGATGCCTTTCCCTCCTCTTTAAATTTCTTTTTATAAATGATAAAAGCTAATGTCAGAGAGTTTATGCCTCCTGGCCAATGTCACATGCAGAAAGATGATCCATAATCACGTGCTTGTGTGTGCATGCTAAGTTGCTTCAGTTGTGTCTGACTCTTTGTGGCACTATGTAGCCTGCCAGGCTCCTCTGTCCAGGGGATTCTCCAGGCAAGAATATTGGAAGAGGTTACCATATCCTCCTCCAGGGGATCTTCTGGACCTGGTATCAAATCCTTGTCTTTTACTTTTCTTGCGTTGGCCAGTGAGTTCTTTACCACTGGCGTCACCTGGGATACTGGGATTTAAATTAGCCTTTACTTGCCTTCAAAGATAACTAATATTTAATGACTTAAACACAGGCACTTTATTGACTTCAAGTACATTCTCTTGCCAGGACATCACACATATTTGCCACCACATGACCAGTCACTAAGCAAATGACTCTCTAAAATGAACTTCCTCATAACTCCTAAGATCGTATGCTTCAGAATTCTTCTGTCTCCACTTTCAGCTCCTAGGTCAATGTGACATTATAATGCAAAGAAGAATCTTCTGGGATCTCAAGTTTTGCATTATTATTATTAATTTTGTAATTATATTATTTAGATGTCATCTTATTCTTGCATTTCTGAAGAGAAACAAAATATTTGCCTTGATTTAAACTCTGGTTTCACCCATAACTTCCCTGGATCATGAAATATGTGAATTTTGAGGTGAAAGGAACATGTTGCCTTCTGGACACAGTGAAATGAATGACTATCCTTTTGAAACAGAGGATATAACATAGTTAAACATATTTGTTCAATACTTTTATTTCAAATATGTAGATGTTCATATGAGAAAATTCTCCTTTTTGAAGCTAAGAATACAAAAAGAAAAAAAATGTATTTAGTCCACTTCAATTTGGATTTGTTCTCCACCTTTCCAAAAACACTTTTCAATGCTCATTCACACACAGCTGACAGCATCTGTCTTCAGAGATGATAAAGGAAAAAACATGACAATAAAATGTATCTATTGCATCTCTGGGGAAACACATTTTTAATTTCCTTTAACTTACTCCACTTAATTTGACAGTTGGAACTTTTGTCTCATTTGGTCCCCAGAACTCAGTGGTATACATTGCTCAGTGAGCCTAATTTTATTACAGATATTATCCAAATGCTTTTTAATCATCCAAGATCATGATGAATACCAGAGAGAGAATGTTATTTAACAGAGACACTTAACAGTGAATTAAATGAAGATAGTACTGATTAATAAAGTGGTTTGCGCTTCCTGCTGCAATTTCATTCTGTTTACATGCTATTTTTGAGATGACACGGCCATGGTTTGAATTTTGAGACTCAAGTCTTCTTTGATTATGCAGTACAATTGCATTAATTGTAACTTATTATCGCAACATGTGTGATAATCCCCATAGTGCCTGAGATTGAGTTCAATTTGATGCTAATATTATATGAAAGGAAATGGAGATAAACAATGCTAGGGGGAAATTTTATTTTCAAATTATAGAGTATCTCTAATTCCAGGCTAGGAAGTGAGTTTATTTTGGAAAGGAGAAGTCATATTCAAAAAGCTTTGATCAAATCATTAGTCTTTTCAAATTTTCACATAGAAATATGTCAACAAACCCACCTTGAATATACTAGTTTCTTAGTCACCCACGGACAATATAAATGCTTGAAAAATACTTTATCTCCATTCTAATCCTCGATGCTGCTGCTAAATCACTTCAGTCATGTCCAACTCTGTGTGACCCCATAGACGGCAGCCCACCAGGCTCCCCTGTCCCTGGGATTCTCCAGGCAACTACTGTTAATTAAATTTGACTGGAATACCTATGTAAATATGTCATAAATAATTTGAAAGTGAAAATTACATTCCTTGTAGGCAAAACTAAGTCCATAAATAAGACAAGCACAAGACATTTTTGCTTGACTATTATCTATAATTGACTATCTTAATTAACATACAAATTAAACAAATTAAAAATGAACGAAAAACAATGAAGTTATTTTTGTTTCTTTTATTTTGGGTTAAGTTTACTAAAAACATTGTATATTATAAAATACATTTATTCATACTTTAGTCTGTTAATAAAAGAAAAATCCCATTTCATGATTTCTTAAGTTTGTCTTTTGGGTAAGCTCTAAGTACTAAAATTTGAGTTGAAAGAGAAAAAGGAGTAAGCAAGCAGAACTTATGAGTAAATTACTATGTGAATATGGGATTTTGAATAAGACTTGCTTTCTGCAGCCATGAATTCAATAAATAATGAAAAAACAGAGCTTTTTTAAAAAATAGTGTCTAAATTCTTCTTGGTAGTCAATGTCAAATGAGATTGCTGAGGAACAAATCAATATACAATACAGAGACAAGGACAGACTCATTCCTTGGACACCCATAAAGTAAGGAGTTTCACCAAAACAGCCACTATGAAAGTAAATGATTCTCTTATTTTTGTTATGGATACAGCACTCATATTATGCAAAAAGCTCTTTTATGTAAGTAATCAGACTATTTTCATAGCTTCCAAATGCAGACCTTAAGTAGTACCTATCACTGTATATTAAAATTTTCATATTCTTCACTATTTCCTGTCATAAGATACAAACTAGATGAAAGGAAGACCTGGGTCTATCATTCACATAATTTCAAGTCAGAGAAAAGCTATGGATGAGACTCAGTTGATTTTTCATTTATGTATCTTTACCTGAAGGGTAATTACTTTGCAATATTGTGTTGGTTTCTGCCATACATCAACATGAATCCATTATAGGTACACGTATGTCCCCTCCTTCTTACTGCTTTTGTTTTTGTCATTTTTTTTCTTCTTCTCCTTTTCTAACTACAAACTAGCATACAATCAGTGACAGATGATTTGGAGAAAAGAGCTTAAGAAAAAAAAAATCAGATAATTTCACCAACCAGAAATGATCTTTGCTAATATTTTGAGGTATTATTTCTGGATATGTATTTGTCCTTATTTTTTTCCTTTTCAATAATGATTTCCCAGGCCTAATTTCCAAATACTTTTATCAGCATCCATCTAAATTGATTATGATTTTTCTCTTCCATACTGTTAAATCTTTATAATTACATCCTTTGCAACACACTTAAATATATCCATTAACCCCAACCTTTAAAATGCAGTCTATTTTTTTTTTACTTTATTTTACTTTACAATACTCTATTGTCTTTGCCATAATTTTCAACATTTTTATCATTTACTCTTTCTCAATGATTCATTAACTGTTTAAAACTAGTCAACACAATCTGTTACTAAAATAATTCCAATATTACAACTGAGTGGAATTCTAATTAAATGGCTATATTCTTTAGTCTTCATCCGGTTTGTTTCATATGAAAACACTCTTCTCTGGTATCACAATGTCTTGTATTTCCTTTCAACACTTTTGATACCTTAGAACCTCTGCTGGTTCATCTTCTGCTGTTGATGCTGCTAAGTTACTTGAGTCGTGTCCGACTGTTTGCGACCCTGTAGACAGCAGCCCTAGTTGCCACTAAATTTTGGCATGTATCGATCTTGATCCTGGTTCCTATTTTAACATTTCTCCCCCAGGCAGTCTTAGTCATTCCATTAGCTTCAATTGCCACCTGTATCCAAGGTACACACAAACATCAATAATCCAGATCTCTTCATAGAGTTCCAAATTCATTTATCTTACTCCCTACGTCTTTACTTAAACATTGGAAAAGCCCCTGAAAATTCTGGTTTCAATTCCAACATGTAAAGAACCAGAAAGTCTTCATTCCCATCCTTATAAAAAGGTAAAATTAGACAAACTAAAAAGCAATAACAATACTTAGAATCATGAGAAATTTGAAGTTTCAGGGCAAACTGCCACCCCAGAAGCTGGAAGACTAGGCAAATCCAGAGAGTCACAGTGGAGCTCTGTTCATCTGGGGAGAAGTTGCTGGAACCATAAACTAATATGAACACTTTTAATGGCATTTTTGGCAAACTGTTGCAAATTGCACTTGTACCACTGTAAGAGTAAAAATCTCCTGGAGTATGCAAACTTGAGTGGCACCAATACGTTCATAAAATTTTCTTTCAGAAATCCCATCAGGTTATGATATTCTGGAAAAGGCAAAAATACAGACATAAAAATATCACTGGTTTCAATGGCTTTGGGTGGAAGAGGATTATTAAATAGATGAAATATAGAAAATATTATAGGGTCTGAAGGTATTTTCTATAGGTAGATCCATGACACTATGCTTTCTTCAAAACTCATAGAACTTTACAGCACAGAGAATCTTAATGTAAGCAAAATTGAAACGCTTATTTCTCAGAGGTCAGAGGACTTCAGGACAGAATGCAGACTTTCAACATAATGTTTCAGCAATATTACAGATGTTTAAGACAATTTCACTGACTGGGCAATGGTAAAGATGCTCGCCTAACTAACTAGAGATGAATGAAATTTGTGAGCCTAAAAGCAAATAAAACTATACAAAGCTACTTAACTGGGTTGATGCAGGTATTCACTCACCTTGAAGCTAGAGGCCAATAATTCTTGTATCACTCTACCCGCATCCTGGAATTGAGAAACTAGGTAAATGGATGCTGGATAGAGGGGGAAAGATTTCTCACTGTTGGACTTAAGGCTTACAGATAAGCAAAGGGAAGAGATTAGAATGGATTAATGCTAGATATATGAACTCATTTTTTTTTTTTTTTAGCAAAGCACCTACAGTTTAAGTTTTAAATGCTTAAGACCAATGTCCATTTTTGTTAAGGGTAAGTTATCATTTTTGTCAGTTTAGTTTTTTAATTGAAGTTTGTTTGATTTATAATGTTGTGTTGGTTTTGGGTATATGGCAAAGTGATTTCGTTATGAGTATATATATTCTTTTTCAGATTATTTTCCCTTATATGTTATTACAAAATATTGAGTGCAGTTCTCTGTACCATGTAGTAGGCTCTTGATGATTCTTTATTTTATATATAGTAGTATGTATATGTTAAATCCAAATGCCTAATTTATCTCTCTTCTGCTCTGCTCTCTCCTTTTCAGTAACCATGCTTGTTTTCTATTTTTTCATTTCTATGTTTTAACTTTTCATAACGCAAATATATATGCATATACATTTATATATATACTCACATATATGAATATACACTTACAAATATAATCACACAAATGAGATAGGACACACAAACAAATATTCCTTTGTTCTGTCAGTTGTGAGGACCTAGAAGCAATGATACCTCCGTTACAATAAGCACTCCTAGCATCCAGACCTTTGTTTCTCACCAAGTCTCCAATGCTAAGAATCAAGGCTCCATGAGGAAAATACCTGATTCTAGGACTGAAGTAGGAAATATGTAAGAACTTCATGGAGCATCTCAAAGTATGTGGCAGAAACACAAGATACGGTGAATCAAAATCCATAGGAGTTAACCAAGTCCAATATTATAATAAACGATCTTTTATTTTATTATAATCCAGAGTATAAAATAAATACATGAGTGCCTAGTGATGTAAATGATTAAACAAATAAACAGGAGAGAAGAGACATAGCCCTTAGTCTCTGAGACTGGGCTGTACATACTAACTTCCTACCACAGTACAGAGTGGAAAGGAAGAAAACAAGTACTTTAAAGGACCTGACAGTCTCACTCAGTTGATAAAGGTCAGTAGCAACAGTCACAAATCTTGTAGATGGTACCCTTGATATGATATGATGAAAACAGTACTTTACCCCTGCCATCCTCCTCCCCAAAACCCATAATCCCAAGGTAATCATGAGAAAAATATCAAACAAATCCCAATTCAGGCTCATTTCACAAAATACCTGACAAGCATAGCTTAAAACTGTCAAGCTCATCAAAAACAGGGAAAATTTAAGAAACTGTTACAACCGAAATGAACTTAAGGAGACATGACAACTAAATTTTAAGGTATTATCCAGGATGGGATCTTGAAACTGGAAGAAAAAAAAAAAAACTTTAAAGACTAAAAAAATCTGAATAAACTCTGGACATAGTCAATAAACAGTGTATCAATATTGATTCATTAATTTCAAGTCATATATCTTACTATTTTAAGTTGTTAATAAAATAAACTGGGTATAGTGTGCATTTGAATAGTTTATAATATATTTGCAATTTTCTAATAAATCTAAAATAACAAATATGCATTGAGAAGTTTCTGAAATTTTTGTGATAATATTATATTTTTCTTTGTCAAACTTAAAACTGACTTTTGCTATAATCTCCACCCCACACCTCACTAACTTTGTAAGGAGATCAAACCAGTCAATTCTAAAGGAAATCAACCCTGAATATTCATTGGAAGAACTGATGCTGAAGCTGAAGCTCCAATGCTTTGGCTACTGATTGAAAGAGCCAACTCATTGGAAAAGACCCTGGTGCTGGGGAAGATTGAGGGCAGGAGAAGAAGGGGGTGCAAGGATGAAATGGTTGGATGGCATCACCAACATAAGTTTGAGCAAGCTCTGGGAAATAGTGAAGGACAGGGAAAACTTGTATGCTGTAGTCCTTGGGGTCACAAAGAGTCAGACATGACTGAGAAACTGAACAACAACAACAACCCTTCATCTTGAGTGGCAGAAGTGAACAAACAAGCCTCCTACATTCATCAGATGCACACACCATTTAACTCCCATAGTATCATTAGAAAGAAGGTACCAACTTAGTCTGAGATAATGACATCTTTACCTTGAAAAAGGCCAGTTATGTTGGAATGGGAAAGAAGAATGGATTTGTTGCTAGGAGGTCAGGAGTTAGATATGATTCATGGTCCTGGATGTCTGTGTAACTAGAACCCTCCAGACCCAATCATCCTGAGACTGTGGCCAAACCTTAGGAAGATGGATTGCATAGGAGAGCAAAAATCAGTAAAAGTGGGCCCCTGAAGAGCTGTAACTTTGGGAGCCAAGATCCATGGTGGAGTACCACTGAGTGAAAAGCCTAACACCTATGGTTTTTCTGTATAATAAGTATAATCACTATAACTAATTATAATTGCATATATTCTATAATTAAATTGACATAAATATATTAACTTGATATATTTAATTGAATTAATGTAAATATAAAAGTGTAATTTCTAAGTCAGAGTGTACATAGTTCAGACTTTTGATTCATACCTTCTAAATGTCACCAGTCAGATATAACATTCAATTTCCAGAATTCTCAGTGAAATTCTGATATCATTCTAGCATTATGTATTTCACTTTATTTATATTTACAAGCTCATTTCAATGAGCTTGAAAATGATTCAAATATGTCTAATGGATACTTACACTACTCTTTAGTGAATTAATTGCTTATGTCTTTTGTCCAGTTTTTAGAGGTCTTCTTTTTCCTACTATTCTTAAGAGTTGATTATGTTACAAAATTGCAATTTTGGTTATAAAAATACTTTAAAAAGCCTATTTAAACCTATAAATATTTCATTTTTTGTTTAATGTCCATTAAATCAATGAATCTAGATAACATCATGTAAAGAATTTCATAGACATTTATATCCAAGACATTTAGCCCTTGATTAGTAATAAAAGGTTCTGCAAATACTTACCATTCACTATCTGTTATGTGATGAAAAACTTCATATTCCCCAATATGCTGGCAAGTATGTTTCCTTTATTGGAGATAACATGCATTAGAACAGACACATTTTATTCTATCTTGTTCTTAATTTGAATTCTCAATGCATCTTTTATTTGAAGAGTTAGAAACCTTGATTAATATATTATGATGTAATAAAAAATGATATGCTTCTTTTCTTAAATAGCACTTGATTCTGCCTTTTCAAAATATAGAAGAAAATTCCAATAAATACACATTTTCAAAAGAATGATGTAAGATTTGGAAATATTATTAACTGTTTTTCCAAAACTGTATTTTAAAATAACTGAATAAAACATACAATTTAGAATGAGAAAATAATTCTATTGATACTTATCACTGATAATAGAAAATTGGCAATTTTTTTTCTTTTGTAAAAAGAAGATAATAACTTACATTCCCAAAATAATTGGCTCAAAATTTCCACATGCATCATAAAATTTAGAGATTAAAAACACTTTGAAAAGCAAAAAGTGATGTATTAATTTGGAATATATAACTAATAAATGAAAAATTCTTATGTTTGCACAGTTTAATATATCTACAACATTGCATATATGTTCATAGTTTCATAAGTAGCAAGCTGGGAGGAAAATAGCTTCCTAGTCTGCCAAATTTAATATTTTTGAGGAGCTACTGTCTGACAATAGAGTAAGATACTGTAGAACAGCTTATCTATCCACATAAAGTCCTAACCAACACATTGTTTAACATAATAGCATTCAAACCACCATTTTACTTTTATTTTTTTCTTTTGACTGTGCCACATGGCATGCAGGATCTCAGTTCTCCAACCAAGAGTCAGATCCATGCCTCCAGCCCTGGAAATGCAGAGTCCTTATGACTCTACTGGCAAGCAATTCTCAAAACACTATTTTAAATTATCAATGCAAGATTGCACAGAAAACTACTCATTAGGGGACATATTGCTATTTAATGTCTTCCAATCATGAATAACTGGTTTTATTTGGCTCCAAGCTGCACAGGATCTGCAGCCAGGCTAATAGCTTGAAGTGAGTCTGACCAAGTCCAAGAGAGGACAATGAATTTGATGATTATCATTTAGACAAATCTTAATGTCCACCATTGAAGCCAGTAATATCCTATCACCTACATGCTGTAACAGCCAGCTTTTCTTAGCCTGGTCCCTTTTCATTCTACATTTCTTTCTTTGGAAGAGTTGTGCTATTTTGTTTGACTTTCTTACACTAGAGCTGATGTAATAACCTTCCTTCCAAATAGGAATTACTTTCCTTGAAAATAAATGAACTCAAATTGTTTGAGATCTCTCTGGACCATTCTGGACTTGGAAAAGAGCCAGGTGATGCAGAATCAAATATATTTGCCTTAAGTACCTCATCTTCAAAAAATTATCTCAGTGGATCATACCTGACCCCTGCCTCTCAGAACCTGAAAACAAAAGAGGAAGGGAGAAAATGAAATATACTAGTAGTGTTCACAGTGAATCTGAGGCTCTTGCCTCGTTGTGAAAAAAATTGGAAACAAAGCAAGGAGGTTAAGAAAGTAAAGTGAAAAGTGAATTCACTTAGTTGTGTCTAACTTTTTGTGACCCCACAGACTCGTAGCCTGCCAGGCTCCTCTGTCCCTGGAATTCTCCAGGCAAGAATTAATATATGGAGTGAGTAGCCATTTCCTTCTCCAGGGAATGTTCCCAACCCAGGGATGGAACCCAGGTCTCCCATATTTCAGGTGGATTCTTTACCATCTGAAACACCAAGGAAGCCCAGAAAAGTAAAGTGAGAGTTTATTGAAGTCAAAAATGCACTCTCAGAGGGAAAACAGGCAGACAGGTGAGGAGTTGCTGTTTTGGGTTTCTTTGGCTAGCAGTCCAGGTGGGTTGGGAAAATCCCCTGTAGGAGAGCATGGCAATCCACTCCAGCATCATTGCCTGGAGAATCCTCATGGTCAGAGGAGCCTGGTGGGCTACAGTCTATAGGGTCACAAAGAGTCAGACACATCTGAAGGGACTTACCACGCACACACATGAGGGGCATACAAATGAAGGGGTAGAATAGTCAATGGTGAAGGAGAAGCTTGGGGATCATATTTCCTGATTTTCATCCCAGCTCCAACTTCCTGAGGGGAGGACAGATTTTTATCTTTATTTACCTTAGGTCAGAAGTGTCATGGCATCAGTGCATGATGGATATTTCTTATCTACAAGGCTAATTTTATTATAATGAGAGTATAGTGAGCAATAGGTTATACTGGGATGCAGAAGATTCCTGCCTTTCCTCATTTTTTTTTTGTCTGCACCGAAGACACTTATCACCTAAATGTGTGATTTTCTGTCANGTCAATTCTAAAGGAAATCAACCCTGAATATTCATTGGAAGAACTGATGCTGAAGCTGAAGCTCCAATGCTTTGGCTACTGATTGAAAGAGCCAACTCATTGGAAAAGACCCTGGTGCTGGGGAAGATTGAGGGCAGGAGAAGAAGGGGGTGCAAGGATGAAATGGTTGGATGGCATCACCAACATAAGTTTGAGCAAGCTCTGGGAAATAGTGAAGGACAGGGAAAACTTGTATGCTGTAGTCCTTGGGGTCACAAAGAGTCAGACATGACTGAGAAACTGAACAACAACAACAACCCTTCATCTTGAGTGGCAGAAGTGAACAAACAAGCCTCCTACATTCATCAGATGCACACACCATTTAACTCCCATAGTATCATTAGAAAGAAGGTACCAACTTAGTCTGAGATAATGACATCTTTACCTTGAAAAAGGCCAGTTATGTTGGAATGGGAAAGAAGAATGGATTTGTTGCTAGGAGGTCAGGAGTTAGATATGATTCATGGTCCTGGATGTCTGTGTAACTAGAACCCTCCAGACCCAATCATCCTGAGACTGTGGCCAAACCTTAGGAAGATGGATTGCATAGGAGAGCAAAAATCAGTAAAAGTGGGCCCCTGAAGAGCTGTAACTTTGGGAGCCAAGATCCATGGTGGAGTACCACTGAGTGAAAAGCCTAACACCTATGGTTTTTCTGTATAATAAGTATAATCACTATAACTAATTATAATTGCATATATTCTATAATTAAATTGACATAAATATATTAACTTGATATATTTAATTGAATTAATGTAAATATAAAAGTGTAATTTCTAAGTCAGAGTGTACATAGTTCAGACTTTTGATTCATACCTTCTAAATGTCACCAGTCAGATATAACATTCAATTTCCAGAATTCTCAGTGAAATTCTGATATCATTCTAGCATTATGTATTTCACTTTATTTATATTTACAAGCTCATTTCAATGAGCTTGAAAATGATTCAAATATGTCTAATGGATACTTACACTACTCTTTAGTGAATTAATTGCTTATGTCTTTTGTCCAGTTTTTAGAGGTCTTCTTTTTCCTACTATTCTTAAGAGTTGATTATGTTACAAAATTGCAATTTTGGTTATAAAAATACTTTAAAAAGCCTATTTAAACCTATAAATATTTCATTTTTTGTTTAATGTCCATTAAATCAATGAATCTAGATAACATCATGTAAAGAATTTCATAGACATTTATATCCAAGACATTTAGCCCTTGATTAGTAATAAAAGGTTCTGCAAATACTTACCATTCACTATCTGTTATGTGATGAAAAACTTCATATTCCCCAATATGCTGGCAAGTATGTTTCCTTTATTGGAGATAACATGCATTAGAACAGACACATTTTATTCTATCTTGTTCTTAATTTGAATTCTCAATGCATCTTTTATTTGAAGAGTTAGAAACCTTGATTAATATATTATGATGTAATAAAAAATGATATGCTTCTTTTCTTAAATAGCACTTGATTCTGCCTTTTCAAAATATAGAAGAAAATTCCAATAAATACACATTTTCAAAAGAATGATGTAAGATTTGGAAATATTATTAACTGTTTTTCCAAAACTGTATTTTAAAATAACTGAATAAAACATACAATTTAGAATGAGAAAATAATTCTATTGATACTTATCACTGATAATAGAAAATTGGCAATTTTTTTTCTTTTGTAAAAAGAAGATAATAACTTACATTCCCAAAATAATTGGCTCAAAATTTCCACATGCATCATAAAATTTAGAGATTAAAAACACTTTGAAAAGCAAAAAGTGATGTATTAATTTGGAATATATAACTAATAAATGAAAAATTCTTATGTTTGCACAGTTTAATATATCTACAACATTGCATATATGTTCATAGTTTCATAAGTAGCAAGCTGGGAGGAAAATAGCTTCCTAGTCTGCCAAATTTAATATTTTTGAGGAGCTACTGTCTGACAATAGAGTAAGATACTGTAGAACAGCTTATCTATCCACATAAAGTCCTAACCAACACATTGTTTAACATAATAGCATTCAAACCACCATTTTACTTTTATTTTTTTCTTTTGACTGTGCCACATGGCATGCAGGATCTCAGTTCTCCAACCAAGAGTCAGATCCATGCCTCCAGCCCTGGAAATGCAGAGTCCTTATGACTCTACTGGCAAGCAATTCTCAAAACACTATTTTAAATTATCAATGCAAGATTGCACAGAAAACTACTCATTAGGGGACATATTGCTATTTAATGTCTTCCAATCATGAATAACTGGTTTTATTTGGCTCCAAGCTGCACAGGATCTGCAGCCAGGCTAATAGCTTGAAGTGAGTCTGACCAAGTCCAAGAGAGGACAATGAATTTGATGATTATCATTTAGACAAATCTTAATGTCCACCATTGAAGCCAGTAATATCCTATCACCTACATGCTGTAACAGCCAGCTTTTCTTAGCCTGGTCCCTTTTCATTCTACATTTCTTTCTTTGGAAGAGTTGTGCTATTTTGTTTGACTTTCTTACACTAGAGCTGATGTAATAACCTTCCTTCCAAATAGGAATTACTTTCCTTGAAAATAAATGAACTCAAATTGTTTGAGATCTCTCTGGACCATTCTGGACTTGGAAAAGAGCCAGGTGATGCAGAATCAAATATATTTGCCTTAAGTACCTCATCTTCAAAAAATTATCTCAGTGGATCATACCTGACCCCTGCCTCTCAGAACCTGAAAACAAAAGAGGAAGGGAGAAAATGAAATATACTAGTAGTGTTCACAGTGAATCTGAGGCTCTTGCCTCGTTGTGAAAAAAATTGGAAACAAAGCAAGGAGGTTAAGAAAGTAAAGTGAAAAGTGAATTCACTTAGTTGTGTCTAACTTTTTGTGACCCCACAGACTCGTAGCCTGCCAGGCTCCTCTGTCCCTGGAATTCTCCAGGCAAGAATTAATATATGGAGTGAGTAGCCATTTCCTTCTCCAGGGAATGTTCCCAACCCAGGGATGGAACCCAGGTCTCCCATATTTCAGGTGGATTCTTTACCATCTGAAACACCAAGGAAGCCCAGAAAAGTAAAGTGAGAGTTTATTGAAGTCAAAAATGCACTCTCAGAGGGAAAACAGGCAGACAGGTGAGGAGTTGCTGTTTTGGGTTTCTTTGGCTAGCAGTCCAGGTGGGTTGGGAAAATCCCCTGTAGGAGAGCATGGCAATCCACTCCAGCATCATTGCCTGGAGAATCCTCATGGTCAGAGGAGCCTGGTGGGCTACAGTCTATAGGGTCACAAAGAGTCAGACACATCTGAAGGGACTTACCACGCACACACATGAGGGGCATACAAATGAAGGGGTAGAATAGTCAATGGTGAAGGAGAAGCTTGGGGATCATATTTCCTGATTTTCATCCCAGCTCCAACTTCCTGAGGGGAGGACAGATTTTTATCTTTATTTACCTTAGGTCAGAAGTGTCATGGCATCAGTGCATGATGGATATTTCTTATCTACAAGGCTAATTTTATTATAATGAGAGTATAGTGAGCAATAGGTTATACTGGGATGCAGAAGATTCCTGCCTTTCCTCATTTTTTTTTTGTCTGCACCGAAGACACTTATCACCTAAATGTGTGATTTTCTGTCAGTCTGGGGGTTCCTGCATTTCTTCATCTACCAAAGGATGTGTGATTTCCTGCCACATGGCCCCTGGGCCCATTTCTCTGCTCATACCTAGCTACCCACCTGCTGTAACAGTAGATATACTCAATGTAGGTTTTACTATTATTACAAATAATCAAGGAGAAATGACAGAACTGGCAAGACAAAATTATTTAAAATGAGACAAAGTCTAACAAAATTTCTGGTTTGAACTAAAACTTGGATCCCAGTTCATACAAAACTTACATCAGAAATGTTAGGAAAAATATCTACTTTCAATTTTAGCAATGAGAATTTTCCAAAGCATGATATGATGTTGTCAAGTTGGAGCCAGCTGTTTACCACTTACAAAATCGAATGTTGACAGAAAGGAAAGTTGTCTTTAATCAGAATGTTGGCAGTTTGTGGAGATGATAAAAGAAGGTAGGAGACCGGGTCATATTTGTCTTCATTCCCCACGGCGTGCAGGCTTGTGCAGGCTTGACTACTTCTTGTGATCTTTCTTTAGATGCTCTCTTATTGACACAGTTTGTTTGCAAAATTACTAAACGGGAATCTGGAGAAGAGGTCTGGTCATCTGTTAATTACTTATTCTTCATTCCTACTTCTTTGATCTATAGAAAGCAACAACATGTTAGGCAAGGTATCGTGTGATTAAAAGATTTGAAAGTTGTGCTTGTGTTGGAGATGAGGAGAGCATGGAGGTGCCTGGTTTAAAAGCTAGTTACAATATAGCTTTGTTAAAGTGACAAGAAAATGGGTTTCCTGCTGAAGATGGTTTCCTACAAAGAGCTACCTGTGATGAAACTATGAATTAAACTAAATTTCCTTCACATTAGTTAATTAGATGCCAATCAAAATGGAACTATTTCTTAGGTTAGCACATGAAGTTTTTTTTTGTTTTGTTTTGTTTTTTTAAGGCAGTGGAAACACTTGGGCCTTTAGGTACAAGACTGTCAATTTGAAGACAGGGTTTAGGAAGATGGCTCTGTAACTTTATATAATTTGTTTGGAAACTCTAAGAGATTAGACACAGGGAAGTGTGCTAAACTGAAAGCCTGTGGAGATGAAATAAAAATGTCCTCTGTATATTTTAAAGCTTAGAAAGAGGACTGACGTGTATATCATGTCTCCTTCTCCTGAATCAAATAATTACATACACATGATAATAAGGTTATAAGAAAACTTATCTGACTCTTTGCGACGCCATGGTCTGCAGCACCTCAGGCTTCTCTCTCCATGACTGAACTGACTGACTGAAGAAGCTTGTAATAAATTGCCAATTAAGCAAACACTAAAGTTTAACTTTCCAAATTTCCATTTACAAAGTTAGAGTATAAAAAAAAAAGCCTTCACTTGCTGAACTAATCAGCAGTAAGTTCATTATTTATATTAAGAATAGATAACTTTTCAACTATATATAAATAGATGAAGTTTAAGATGCATAAGATTAGATTGAGAAATCACCCATCACTGTCACCCAAAGAAACAAGCCTGTCTGGACCTTGATCTCAGGTGGTCTTGGCCTACAGTGGTTTGAAGCAGAGTTTCTATTCCCAACCAGAGATTAAGGTTTCATCACGGTGGTGAGAGCGCCAAATCCTAGCCACTATACCAGTGGTCAGTGTCAAGGCCCTGGCCTTTTGGCTTTGCAGAAAAGAATTCCCACAAAGAGAGAAAGTAATGAAACAGGTAGAGTCTTTATTAGGAATGAAAAGAGTACAGTGTGTGAAGTCTGATGCACGAGTGGACTCAAAGGAAAAGTCAGGTCTTTCGGTAGTTTGAGTCATTTATGTGGGGCATTTCTTCTGGTTTGCCTTTAGCAAATCATTTTACTTTGTCTGGTTCAGAGTCCATATTTGGTATATCTCAGGATCCTCCCATGTGTGCACATGCATCTCTTAGCCAAGATGGATTCTACTGAAGAGGCCTATAGGTAGCTTGGCATCAGTTAGCATCACTTTCCTTTTGACCTCCAAGGAATCTTTCTCCCCATGTGTAGTCTAGGAGGTCTTCCGACTTCTAGAATGAGAAATATGTGGTCTCTTATCCTCTATCTGGGCAGGGCTCAGACCCCTCTCTCAATTGTCCTGCTGTTTTCATCTTGGGCCACAGAGAATGAATCTCCAATTGCTTTATTCCGGTTGATTGTTGGAGTGGGGCGGGGTACATCTACCTTCTACCTCAACCTGACTAGATATTCTCTGATACCAGGGTACCTCATTTCAGGCTCTTCATGTGGTCTCTAACTTTCTAACATCTCTAACTTTCATAGTCTTCTACTTGTTTTATGTATAATTTTCAGGATTATAAGTTGTACTTAATGGGCAGAATAAGGCAAAGTGTCTAATCACACTTTACCTATGCAAATGTTCTATTTTCAAAATAATAGTTTTATGTAAGTATAATTTATTTTCAGACTGAAAAGTCTAAGATTATCTTTTTTTTGGAATTTTAGAAATAAATGATAGTGAGGAAGAATAGAGAAATCACAAGTTTGGGTACAGTAAAATGCTGCTACAATATTTGCTTTGTTTCTTTCTGTGTAAATTTGACAGTTTAATTTTCCTTGAGTTTTAGCTTTCATATATATAAGATGACATAAAAATGCATACCTTTTAATGTTGCTTTTAATTTCACAATAATCCAATGGAAAAAACTTGGCATATATTACTGTCTCATCAAATAATAATTTTAATGACATCAAATTTTGTCATCAAAATTAACAAAGATGTTACTCCCTCCAAAATAAAATGTACTTCTTCCTCCTCTTTTTTTTTTCTATTTTGAACATTCACTTTTTCTGTGTAACATTGGTGAGTATGTGATTTCTATTGATACCTTATTGTCATTACAGTATCTAAATTTATCTCATTTACTCCTTTTAAAAGTAGCAAGATTCAACCAATTTTTTTAGTGTTTCAAAGAAGAATTTAGAAATATAGTTATTGCTTTATCTGTATTTTAGTTGTATTAAGTAATATATTCACAAATTTGAATTTTTTCAAGTTGTTGTAAGTTCCTTAAAATTTACTTTGAGATGGAATATTGAATTTCTGCAGAATATGTTTAACAAACAGAAGTTTATAACACTGACAATATCCTAAGTAGGAAAAACTTATTTCCAATATCTATATCAATGTTTTAAACTCTTTAATTAAATTTTTTGAAACTCTATTTAATCACAAATTCCTTGAATTCATTATTTAAAACAACATTTTTGTAAAGCTGAAACTATGTCAGAAAGACATAGAATTTATAAGGTGATTTCAAATATGTCATTCAGTTTTTGTACATACTTTACACATTAATATGTGAAGAGATAAATGAACAGACTAACATTGTTTTACATCTTCTATACAAACGTGAATTATGTGCTTTCTGGATGCTATTTGATATTTGCATCTTCTAGACGAAATAGTAACTATTTTAATCAGAGGATTTAGAAGCTTACAAATTGCAAGTAGGTCAAATATGAGAACTACTTAAAGATTGCAGTTTGAAATCAGGAAGAGTGACAGCTCCAGCTTTGCTCTTCTTTCTCAAGATTTCTTTGGTTATACAAATTTAGGAATATTTGTTCTATTTCAGTGAAAAATGCCATTAAATTTTTGAAAGAGGCTGTACTGAATTTGTACATCGCTTAGGGTAGTATAGACACTTCAACAACATTAATTCTTCAAATCTGTGAACACAGAATATCTTTCTATTTACCTGAGTCTCCTTCAGTTTTGTTCATCAGTGTATTATGATATTCCGTGGCAGATATTTAACCTCCTTGGTTAAACCCATTTGTAGTTCTTTTATGGCTTTTGACGCAGTTATAAATGGGATTATTTCATAACTTCTCTTTGTGACTATTTGTTGTTAGAGTATAGAAATGCAACCGATTTTTGCATATTGACTTCATTTCCTACTGCTTTACTCAATTCATTGATAAATTTTAATACTTTTTTTTATGGAGACTTTCATATTTTCTATGTATAACATTGTGTCATCTACAAATAAAGACAGTATTACTTCATTTCTGATTTGTATGTCTTTTATTTCACCTCTTTTGCCTAGTTTCACAGCCTAAGACTTCCAGTGCTATGTTGAATACAACTGGTGAGAGTGAACATTCTTGTTTTGTTCCTAATCTTAGAAAAATAAATTTTAGGTTTTTGATGCTGAGTATAATGTTAGCTGTGGATTTGTCATATATGGCCTTTATTATGTTGCAGTACATTAATTCTATACTTAATTTGTTGAGAGCACTTATGATAAAATATATTAAATGCTTTTTCTGCATCTATTGAAATAATCATGATTCTGTCCTTTTGTTGCTGTTGTTAATTAGCTGTATCACATTGCTTAATTTGTGGATGTTGAAATTACCTTGCATTCCTACACTAAATCTCACTTGATCAGGTTGTATGATTCATTGACTGCATTACTGAATTCAGTTTGTTAATATTTGTTGAGGGTTTTTGCATCTTTGCACATAAAGGATATTCACCTAAAATTTAATTTTCATGTGATGTTTTGTCTGGAAAAGCAGAAAACTAAGATCATGGCATCCGGCCCCATCACTTCATGGCAAATAGATGGGAAAACAGTGGAAACAGTGGCAGACTTTTGCAGATGGTGACTGCAGCCATGAAATTAAAAGACGCTTACTCCTATGGAAAGAAAGTTATGACCAACCTATATAGCATGTTAAAAAGTAGAGGCATTACTTTGCCAACAAAGGTCTGTCTCATCAATGCTATGGCTTTTTTCAGTAGTCACGTATGGATGTGAGAGTTGGACTATAAAGAAAGCTGAGCGCCAAAGAATTGCTGCTTCTGAACTATGGTGGGGAAGAAGAGAATACAAGAGAAGACACATCCAAGGGAATGCAAGGAGATCCAGTCAGTCCATCCTAAAGAATATCAGGCCTGAATATTCATTGGAAGGACTGATGCTAAAGCTGAAACTTCAGTACTTTGGCCACCTGATGTGAAGAGCTGACTCATTTGAAAAGACCCTGATGCTGGGAAAGATTGAAGGCGGGAGGAAATGGGGCTAACAGAGGATTAGATGGCATCATCAATTCAGTGGACATGAATTTGGGTAAACTCTGGGAATTGTTTATATACAGGGAGGCCTGGCATGCTGCAATCCATTGGGGTTGCAAAGAGTTGAAAAGGACTGAGCAACTGAACTGAACTGAACAATGTAATAAATTATAAGTAGGATTTCTGTATTATATGGTAATTCTATTTTTAACTTATTGAGAAACCTCTATGCTCTTTTTTTCTGTAATGGTTGCATCAATTTATATTCCCAAAGCAGTGCATGATCATTTTCAATACTTGTTGTTCCTTTTCTTTTGTTACCATTGCTTCTAACATGTGTGACATGATAACTCACAGTTGCTTTGATTTGCATCTCCCTGGTGACTAGTGACACTGGGCACCTTTTCATCTATCTGTTGGCCATTTGTGTACCTTCTTTAGAATAATGTGTATTTAGATATTTTTTCCATTTTTAATTGCATTTTTTTTGTTTTCGCTACTGACTTGTGTGAGTTCTTTATATATTTTTTAATTAGAAAGATGATTTCAAATATTTTTCCCACTCCATAAGGTGTTTTTCCTTTTTCTTTTTAAAAATCTTTTTACTTTAATAAAGTTATATTTACTGTTATGCTATTGGTGTCTTGGCTTTTGTTATAAAAAAAAATTTCCAAGAAACTTTATTGCTATTTTTTTCTTTTAAGAGTTTTATGACTTTTGCTTTTAAGTCTTTAATTGATTTTTGACTTGATTTTTGTGCACGGTGAAAGACAAAGTCACAGTTTCATTCTTTTGCATGTGGCTTTCCAGTTTTCCCAATACCATATATTGAAAAGACTATTGTTTCTTTAGTGTATATTCTTGGCTTCCCTGTCATAGATTAATCGACCATAGATTCCAAATAAGTAATAGTATAAACGGAGAAGGAGATATAACAACTGGTATGGCATAAACGCAAAGGATCATAAGAGGCTAATGAGTCAGTCAGTTCAGTTGCTCAGTCATGTCTGACTCTTTATGACTCATGGACTGCAAAATGACAGACCTCCCTGTCTATTACCAACTCCCAGAGCTTACTCAAACTCATGTCCATTGAGTCAGTGATGCCATCCAACAAAATCTCATCCTCTGTCATCCACTTCTCCTCCTGCCTTCAATCTTTTCCAGCATCAGAGTCTTTTAAATGAGTCAGTCTTGTACATCAGGTGGCCAAAGTATTGGAGTTTCAGCTTCAGCATCAATCCTTCCAATGAATATTCAGAACTAATCTCTTTTAGGATGACTGGTTGGATCTCCTTGCAGTCCAAGGGACTCTCAAGAGTCTTCTCAAACACCATAGTTCAAGAGCATCAATTCTTCAGCACTCAGCTTTCTTTATAATCCAACTCTCATATCCATAGCTTTGACTAGATGGATCTTTGTTGGCAAAATAATGTCTCTGCTTTTTAATATGCTGTCTAAGTTGATCATAGCTTTCCTTCTAAGGAAATACCAGAGCACCTAACCTGCCTCTTGAGAAGCCTATATGCAGGTCAGGAAGCAACAGTTAGAACTGGACATGGAAAAACAGTCTGGTTCCAAATAGGAAAAGGAGTACATCAAGGCTGTATATTGTCACCCTGCTTATTTAACTTCTTTGCAGAGTACATTATGAAAAACGCTGGCCTGGAAGAAACACAAGCTGGAATCAAGATTGCCAGGAGAAATATCAATAACCTCAGATATGCAGATGACACCACCCTTATGGCAGAAAGTGAAGAAGAACTAAAATGCCTTTTGATGAAAGTGAAAGAGGAGAGTGAAAAAGTTGGCTTAAAGCTCAACATTCAGAAAATGAAGATCATGGCATCCGGTCCCATCACTTCCTGGGAAATAGATGGGGAAACAGTGGAAACAGTCAGACTTCATGTTTTTGGGCTCCAAAATCACTGCAGATGATGACTGCAGCCATGAAATTAGAAGACGCTTAGTCCTTGGAAGAAAAGTTATGACCAACCTAGATAGCATGTTGAAAAGCAGAGATATTACTTTGCTAACAAAAGTCTGTCTAATGAAGGCTATGGTTATTCCAGTGGTCATGTATGGATGTGAGAGTTGGACTGTGAAGAAAGCTGTGCCAAAGAATTGATGCTTTTGAAGTGTGGTGTTGGAGAAGACTCTTGAGAATCCCTTGGACTGCAAAGAGATCCAACCAGTCCATTCTGAAGGAGATCAGCCCTGGGATTTCTTTGGAGAGATTGATGGCTAAAGCTGAAACTCCAGTACTTTGGTCACCTCATGTGAAGAGCTGACTCATTGGAAAAGACTCTGATGCTGAGAGGGGTTGGGGGCAGGAGGAGAAGGGGACTACCGAGGATGAGATGGCTGGATGGAATTGGACTCGATGGATATGAGTCTGAGTGAACTCCGGGAGTTGGTGATGGACAGGGAGGCCTGGCCCCGTGCTGCGGTTCATGGGGTCACAAAGAGTTGGACATGACTGAACGACTGAACTGAACTGACTGAATCTTGGTCCAGTTTTTCAGGTAGATTTTTGAGCCCTTTAATATGTAGATTATTCTCCCTCTACTTCTAGAGAGCTAATTTTTTGCAAAAATTTGTAATAATAGTTCTGCATATATGTCATTTTACTATTCCAGTATTTTATTTATGTACGTGGAGTATGCCCATTTTATCTTTTACTTTAAAAATCTGTATTATTTCCTTTATATTTTTGCTTTAACGTTTCCAAATGTTTTCTTTTATCTTCTCTACCTCAGTTTTTATTTTTAGTTAAACTTTAATAACTTTAATAACTTGGAATTTCAACCTTCACATCTCAGAAGACCTAGTCCTCTTCTTTTTCTTAGTTCCACCAACTTTTATCTTAAAATTCTCTCCTCCTCTGTTTATTTGTATTCTGATTTTTTTTTAATTTCCAAATTTAGATATTCTGAGATATTTTCAATTAGTTGTTTAATTGCATATAATTGCTCTTTTATTATGTTTGGGGCTATTTTAATTGAGAAGAGTATTTTCATCAGTGAAAACTTATATTACTCATCTTATTCTGTTTGTTTTAATAGATGTTTGAGAATTTATGTGTGTGTGTGTGTGTGTGTGTGTGTGTGTGTCTCTGTGTGTGTGTTTGTGTGTGTGCCGTTGACTGTCTTTTTTGGGGTCACCAATATCCAAGGTGTTTATGAGAACTGGTAAACATATGAGTCAAATTGTCTAGTAGATCAGCTTTACTGGTAGCTCAGCTGGCAAAGAATCCATCTGCAGGAGACCTGGATTCAATCCCTGGGTTGACAAGATTCCCCGGAGGAGAGCATGGTAACCCACTCCAGTATTCTTGCCTGGAGAATGCCCAGGGACAGAGGAGCCTGGCATGCTACAGTCTATGGAGTCACAGAGTTCGACACGACTAAGCACATGAGTCAACTTATTGTTTTCTTAGCCAAAATCCATCCACTATGTTGGAACTGTGGGGTACAGTTTACTTATTTAATTATTTATTTACTTACAAGAAATGAGTGAGTTCATGCTTTTTTATTTTTTTAATAGATATGGACTTTGGAATTTTCATTTTTGTAGTAAATTCATTAATTTGCACCTCTTGCTCTTTTTTCCTTTCTTGCTAAGCCTGTAGACATAGTTTTCTTGTTTAGTTTGTACCACTTACTCCCAGAAGCTCTGCCTCCCAGAGGCCCTGGTACATTTCTCACACTTTCTAAGCCTCAGTAGATCATGCTCTGACCCATCACATCTCCTCACTGTTTTTAATTATCTATTTATGCTATTGATATTTGTAAACATTATGAAAAATATTTAAAGAAAACATTATATAATCTTTAAAAATGCTGTAGAGCATTTTAGTGTATAATAATGTTCTATGTTATTCTATTATTCTTATGAGGACACTGAAGTTGAATATTTAATAAATACTTAATCATGATGACAATTAAGTTAAAGATGAATGCTATTCATTCTTTCCTTATAATATTTCTACACCTGTTAGATATTGTACAAACAAGATGTTAATATTCATGAAAGCCAATTAAGAATACATTATTATTTATGCCTTATACTTAGAAACTCAATGAGATTAAGGAATGTATCAGAACCACACAGCTAGCAAATAACATTTAAGCCTAAGTCTCCTTGAATCAAAAGCTTTTGGTCTAAACAGGTGCATTATATTCTACTGATTAATGAAAAAAGAAGCTTCAGAGTTTAAAAATGCTTTTAATGTGAAACGGGGCTTATCTTAATTTACTGGAAGCAGAATGTATTTGTTTTTCTTTTATTGCTATATTCTGTAAATGCATCCTTTGCACTTGTAAATGGACCTCTTGTTACCTGTGAACTGTTCTTCCAAAGGCAAAAATAAATTGAAACTACCTTCAAATCTTAATTGCCTCAGATGTTTAATCTACACAACAAGGCCAATAACCTTGACACACTTCACAGGGCTGCAGAAAGAGAAAGCAAATAAAAGCACACATACAAACACAGTTGTAAAGCTCTTATAAATAAAATACAGCTATATAAGTGCAAAGTAGCAATAATAATTATAATTGCTCCTCAAACACTAGACTTTCACAATGCAGGTGATGGTAAATACCTCTTTTTGTGAATTCACATTTGTAGTGGAATAGATAATTGTATTTTCCCTAGTTTAACATCAACCACCAATTGTATAAGTTGGGGACTAGCTATTTATGACAGTATACATGTTGTTTGAAGAAACATGTTGTTATTTATAAGAAATAAATCTCTAACCCCCCAGACCATAATTAGATAATTTTATATTTCTGCTATTGCTTCAATCTTACATTCATTGTTCTAAGATCCAAAACTATTCTTTTGAATAAATGAAATTCACCAAGACCTGGGATCACTTTTCTTTTTCTCTCAATTCCACACACTCATTCGGGCTACACACTAGGGGTTCGTCACTATTCCTAGATTCCCTGTTGTCCTTTCCATCCTCTGAGCTTTTATTTGTCTTTCTCCTTCCTAGAATCCTTTTTGTGTTGTTTTGCTCTCTCATGAAGTTTCTTAGCTGCTGTGCAGTCTTTGGTGACAACATTGCTTTGCTCCTGTAAAACATTCTATCTCTATAAGAACCCTCAGCAAAGTGTGTCTTCTTTGTGCATGTTCCTCTTCCCAACGACTGGAGGGGGAGACTGCTGCCCTGTGGTTGTATCTCTCACAGCAGTGCTCAGTTCAGTGGTGTGAGCACAAGAGTGTCCAAAATCGCCTAATAATTAAGAGTAACACAGGATGCTAACTTAGGAAGATGTGGGAAGGAATGCTCCTTTTCTTTAAATGTGAGGAAATTGAGATGGAATTTTCCCTGGGCCTTTTGACAGAAACCAAAAGAAAAATCAAGAGTCTCATTCTTGATTTAAAAACAAACAAACAAAAAAAAACTAAGGTGCATAAAACAAACACACATTCAGTCTTACAGAAAGTGTCAGGTCAGTCTACAATGTAAGTATGTAGTATATGGGTGGGTAAATATCGAATAATACTTTACTGGAATTAAAGTCAATAACCTTTACCCCTTTGTACATTCCTACATTTAGAAGTTAACAAAATATATGCAATGCTACCAACACATAGGAACTTCCTAGGTGGTGTTAGTGAACCCACATATCAATGCATTAGGTATAAGAGATGTGGGTCCAGTCCCTGGGTTGGGAAGATGCCCTCCAGGAGGTCATGGCAACCCACTCCAGTATTCTTGCCTGGAGAATCCCCATGGACAGAGGAGCCTAGCAGTCTACAGTCCATGGAATCACAAAGAGTCAGACATGACTGAAGTGACTTAGTATGCACCAACATATAAAAATTCTAGATAACATATTTTAATATTTTTATATTAATATATAATTTATATTTATATATTTAGTATAAATAATTAAAATAGATTTCCTGGTATCAGACAGAAGGATACTTGAAGCCAGCACAGTCAACTTCCATACTAATGTAAAGGAAGTTGGGGATGCATTGGAAATGGGTATTTAACTAAGAAATTAAAGATCTTACAAGGAAAGGAAATTTTGGAGTTAGATACCTGCAAAACAGGGATTTGAAACTGAAATCACAGCAAAAAGCTGAGACCAAAAAGAGTTGCCTTCTGATGGATCAGGGCCTATGGAGGAGTTCACTACGCTAGGGAACCACAAGGCAGCTTTTTGCTGCCTCAGGTCACTGCTGGCAAAAGAAATGTCCTTTGGGAAATATAAACTCCAAGTGTATAAAATCAAACTGTGCATTATCCACATGCTTTAGAACACTCCAACTTGAGATATTATTTTAAAACCTGGACCCAGTCCAGTGATTCTTCAGAACACCTAGCAGAGGTATTGTACCTTCATGCTGCAGGAACATTTTATACCAAAAAGAACAGGCCCTGAAGGAGAAATTGAGGTAAATATGACTTTATACCCCTACTCAGAAATTATAGACTAGATGACTAGTGAGAATTATAACATCAGTCTTGAGGCTGAATGCCTTAGAAATTTTTTTTAATAGTGTAAACCACAATAAAATAAACATATTTGGTATAAGGAAATAGAGAATTAAAGGTATGTGAAACATCATGAAAGGGTGGAATATCATGGAAAAATAGGTGATATATAAAGAAAACAGTAATATTTGGAAAAAACAATTATTGAATTTTAAGAATCAATGAGATGCAGAAATCTGAGTGAAGGGCATGCTATAATCTCTGTTTACTTTTTAAAGATATTTTTTGATGCAAACCATTTTTAAAGTCTTTATTGAATTTGTTACAATACTGTTTCTGTATCATGTTTTGCTTTTGTTTGGCTTCAAGTCATGTGAGGTCTTAGCTCCCTTACCAATGTTTGAACCTGCAAAACCCTATATTGGAAAGCAGAATCTAAACCACTAGACTACCAGGGAAGTCCCTCTATTCTATTCTATTCTTTGCAACATCTTGCAAGTCTTTTTTTTTTTTTTCCCAAGTATTTTATTTTGTTATTATTATTATTTTGGCTGTGCCTTGCAGAAGGTGGTATCCTTGTTCCCCTCCCAAAGATCAAATCCCCGCCCCCTGCATTGGAAGCATGCTATCTTAACTACTAAACAGCTAGGGATATCTCTGCAAGTCTCAAATTTAAGTTGTTTAAAAAAAAATCAGTGAGAGTTCTGGTTCAAGAAGGAGAAGAAGGGAGATTCTGAACCCACAGACACACTGACTCTATAGCTACATATGGAAAAATTTCCTCTGCAAAAAATCCCTAAAAACTGGTGGAAGGACCTTTTCACATCAGGAAGTGAGTGGAGAAACACAATAAAGCAGGTGAGAAGGCTAAGAGACGATCTTGTCATAGATCACAGCAGTAGGGGTGGTAATTAGAAACCTGGAATTTCTCCCTGAAAAGAAAGGTCTCATACCTCATCACGCACCCTAACTTTGAAGACCAGCGCCTGAAAGGAGAGCCTTTAAAATCTCTGACTTGAAAGGCCAGTGGGGCTCTCATTCATGAGATCCAAGACACTGTGGCAAATGGAGGAATGTTTCTTAAAGGGCCCAGGCAGGGAGTCATCAGGTTTAGAGTCCAGCACAGAGATAACTCTCAGAAAAGCACCCAGACTCTAGGTAAAAGTCTCATTTCCTACTTGTGAGGAATTAGTCGAAGGGGCAAGGGCACCTGTGGTGATAATCTCCAGGGAACAAGGCTGGCAGGCAGCATCTTCACCCTCTCCTTCATCCTTGGGGAAGTTACAGGTAGCAATCCTGTATCCTTACCCCCAACAGCTGCCATCTTTATGCTCCAGCTTGTGGGTACTGTCTTTAATGTTTTTAATTTTTATTTTCCCTTTGTTTTTTTTTTTTATTTTTTATTTGCCTTTCTCTCATATTTCTTATTTCCCTTCTCTTTTTCTTGTTTCTTTTCTTATATACTTATTGAGTTTTCATACTCCCTTTCTGCCTCCCTTCAGCCAGTGGGGGCTATCCATGCTCTCTTCCAATCGTGTTGAAGCTTCAGGTACTATCTTTTCTTTTTCTCTCCTGCAGGTGCCACTTTTATATTACAGTTTGTAGGTACAATCTTTTTTTAAAAAAATTTATCTTCTTTTTTTAAAATATTTCTTATTTTCCCCATTGTCTTTGGCCCAGTATCTCCTGGTGAAGGAAGCACTTACATGTGTCTGGTGTCCTAATTTTTATATTTGGTGACTTGATTTTTTGTGGTCTCCATGCAGGGGATACTCTTTCATCACCTGTCTCTGGAGACCAGAGGGGCCTGTGTTCCTGAGTCCCCTGGGATTGTAATCATCAGAGAGATAGTTTTCAGATGACTTCCACACTTAGGGCACTGAGCAGATAGTTGACTAAAATACACCACTTGTCCTTCTGGGAAAGACACCTATTTACTTGTCCAGGAGCTGTGGAGCAGGCTTTTGGTTTGGCAAATACACAGATGCCTATGTTTAGTCAACTATCTGTGCAGTGCCCTAAGTGTGGAAGTCATCTAAACACTATCTCTCTGATGATTACAATCCCGGGGGACCCATAAGACTAGGGGCTTTCCTGGTGGCTCAAAAGTAAAGAATATGCCTATAATGCAGGAGAGACAAGTTTGATCATTGGATTGGGAAGTTCCCCTAGAGAAGTAAATGACGACCCACTCCAGTATACTTGCCTGGGAAATTCCATAGACAGAGGAGCCTGGTAGGTTACAGTCCATGGGGTCGCAAAATAGTCAGATGACTTAGTGACTAAACAGCAACAATAACATGAAAGAGGTAGGAAGCAATGGAGACTAGTGAGTCCACTCTTTGTGCTCTTCTTCTGCCTCATTCCAGCTCACCAGTAACATAAAGAAAGAAGCGTATTTCCCCTTCTCTTGTGCCCTTATAATGGGGATGCTGCCAGAAAACAATTCTGTGTTGCCCGATTCTGGTGGACAGTGGGATCACAGCTCACAGGTCTCCCATGACTGTAACCAACAAAGAAAGAGTTCCAGGCCATAGCAGGGTACTAGGCAACAAAAAGAGGAGCTCAATCCATCTGGAAGGAGGCTTATTAGATTGTAGCTTATAATTATAAACAGCCTGAGGGGCAGGCTTCTAATTAAACACACATCTAATGACTCTAAACATTTCCGGAGAGTTCAGAGAGTAGGCATTATCTTTTCACTTTCCCTCTGCTGTGCTTCAGAGTGCCAGCAGTTATCAGAGGGGAGCTCATACAATTTAATAGCAATAATAATCCATTTTAAAAATGGGCAAGGATCTCCCTGGCAGTCTAGTAGCTGAGACTCCATACTTCCAATGCAGGGGATAAGGGTTCGATCCTTAGTCCAGCAACTAAGATCCTACATTTAGCATAGTGTGGCAAAAATAATAATAAATTAGAAAATGAGTAGAGGATCTGAATATACTTTTTCTTTTCTAAGAAACACATATAGATGGCCCCCAGTTACATAAAAAATATGCTCAACATCATTAATCATCAACAAAATGGAAATAAAAACCACAGAATATCACCATATACCTTTTAGATTAGTTATCAGTAAAAAGATAAGAAATAATAAGTTCTGGCAAGGATATGGTGTCAAGGAGATCCTTGTTCACTGTTGTTTGAATATACATGGGTTCAGTCAGTATGGAAACTGTATGAAGGTTCTTCAAAAGAGTTAAAATAGAACAGCCACTTGATTATCAGTGTAAATGAGATTGTACAGTGTGTGTTTCCCCTTTTGACTTGTTTCACCCAAGTATTTCATAAGACCCAGGCAATACATGTAATATATTAAGAAGTACCACATTTAAAAGAATACATCTATGTAGATGATGAATATTAAAAGTCATCATCAGATGCAATAGGCTTATCCTGGATTTAGCTGACAAAGATAGTAGTTTAAGACAGAGAGTTTGGACATTTTTGGGATCCATTCATTTCAATGCACTGGCGTTCATTTCAGTCAAAGGAGCTGAAGGAACTTGGAGGGTAGGAGTAGAATTCCTTCCAAAATTTGCCCACTGATCTTCCTTTTTAAAATTATTCAGCAGAAGCACATTAGATGATTCAGTCTAACCTGCCTTTTTGTTGATATAGAAACAATAAATTTATATGGTTTGATATTCTCCAATGGGCCAGATGCCACTTAAATTCCCAATTGCTCCTGTAGTACCCAACTTTCAAATTATTGTTAAATGCAAAAATATATCCATCTAAGACCATGGGTTTTATAAACTACAGTTGTCATAAAAAAGACTTGATTTCTAACTAAATCAACATTGTTATCAATATAGAAAAAATCATTACTGTTCTGTGAAATATTTCCATGTTGAAAGCATCTCAAGTAGGGAAAAATTAGATGTTACAGATCACCAACCATCTTGGAAGACCTCTCTCAAGGAGCAAATAGTCATCAAAAGACTTCAGTATGGTCTATGCTTGTTATTAGGGGACAAAAATGTATATTAAGATTAATAACAAGGGGCACTAACTGATTAATGAAGGAAATTAACATCAACATCCATTATTTCATTGGATCATCTCAAAACATTCACTCTTGTTTAGACTTAAAAGCACTCCTGACCCTGCAAATTTTGGTAGTTTTATTCCCATTTTACAGATGAGGAAACTGAGCCTAGGTAGTTTAAAGACTTAACCAGTGTTGCAATTAGCATATGTAACAATTGTGTGGAATAAAGTCTGATTTCCTCAAAATCTCAATCTCTTTTTAAAGCATTCTGTCATGTAGCACTTTCTTCTTGGAAATGTCTTCAGTAGCATGTGCTTTCTCTCTCACACACATATACGTTTTTGGTGGTAAGCTACCTTGCTGATTGCTCTTATGCTGGGATAATGTTAGAGTTGGTATGTCTCACACACACAGCAGTAGGCAGTGAATGTGCTGGGTGTTCAGTGAAAACCATTTGGGGTTTAAGAATTCTCCAAGGATGGCAATGAAAGTCTATGAATGGTGGAGTCACTCTTTTCTTCTTCATGCTACCTTCTTCTTGGCTATAACTTTATGACCAAAAGTATTTATTTGAACTGTTTGAGTCCCCGCTGATTAGCACTACTCTAATAATTTTTTTAAAATTTTATTTTGACTGTTCTGGGTCTCTGTTGCCATTTATGGGCTTCTGTTGTTGAGGTGCAAGGATTCTCGAGCATGTGAGCCCAGTAGTTGTGGTGCTGGGTCTTAGTTGCCCTGCAGCATGTGGGATCTTAGTTCTCAGACCAGGGACTGAACCTTTGTCCCCTGCATTAAAAGGTGGATACTTAATCACTGGACCACCAGGAAGTCCCTGCTGTTTTAAATGTTTGTTACCAGTTAATCACAGGCATGGTGCTTGGCTAATAATGCTTTACTTGCTTTGCACAAAGGCAAAGCAAACAAAAAAAAAAATTCAGTTAGTATCTCCAGTTCTTTTATTAATATTAACTCTGGGAGGTAATAGGACAAGTGAAATTCATGCAACTGTTAATTGGTCCAGGCAGAGAGTCCACATTTCTTATTTGAACACCCTCATTTTGCAGGAAAAGTTCATATTTCAGTTAGACTATAATCAATATATCACCTATATTAGTCTCATGTCAACATACAAGTGTTCATTACTAAGCAGATTCTGAAAGGTTCACTGAATATTGCACTTTGAAATGTGTGTCTGGTGCCTGGGAGCAATTTCCAACCTGTCTTCTGGAAACTAGGACACACTTAAAAGGATTTAGGAGTAGAAATCTTTCACTTCAGAAAATCCATTTCAGCAATTTACACATTAAGGAAATGGGAAATGTTTCTTTACCAATTTCACTGGCATTTGATGGGGGAATCCTCCAGTAAAACACAGGCAATTTTCTTCCACTTGTTACAGCAATAGATGTATAAGAGGGTGCTTTGTTCTCCTCCACCCTCTTGCAAATATGGAACTGCACAGTCCATCATGGCCACTGTTTATCCATCCATATTCCAAGAACAAGTTTCTTTTAATTGAATTATATAGTAAAGCCAGTGACTATTGTGCATTTAGTGAGTGTCTGACTTTTGCCAAGAACTGCAAAATGCTTTATGCTATTTAGTCCTTGGACTTCCCAGGTGGCGCAGTGGTAAAGAATCCACCTGCAATGCAGGAGACAAAAGTCAAGTAGATCCCCTGGAGAAGAAAATGGTAACTTACTCCAGTATTCTTGCCTGGGAAATCCCATGGACAGAGACTGTTGGCCTATTGCCTATGAGGTTGCAAAAGAGTCAGACACAGCTTTATGACAAGACAACATTTAGTCCTTACAAGAAACAAAAAATGCAGTTGCTGTCCCTATGTGTAATATGCAGTCATGGGAATTTGGAGTGCTTATGAGATCTGTCTAAAGTAACATGCTTAATATAGTACAAACTTGAATTTTTGATCCAATATTTCTAAAGCTAAAATTTATATCCTTAACCTATGAATTATATTACCAAAAGAATGACATTAATAGCTGACATTTTTGTGTTTTTACATATATTTACATATGTTTTACATATATTGACATAATTTTTTAGAAAATATATAGAAACATAGCTTTCAACAACAGGAAAAAATGCACAGTTTATAAATTTATTCAAATCAACAACAAAAGGACCAGTAAAAATGATAGAGCTAGTCCCAAGAACATTTGAGGAGAAACTGGGTGTTTGCAGCATTAAAAAAAGAAAAAAGAATGTTAGAATAAAACTGGATAATCCCATATAAGGCAATGAGAATATAATCTTGGAGTTTATCTTTACTACTGAAAATAAATTTGCAAGTTAGCATGCAAGTTCACAATACTGAGCTCTAGTCAAATAGTAAATTATAAATTCGAACCCAAATATATCCTCCAAAAGAAATAATATTTTATTGGGCTTACTGTAAGATAGTATTATTTGATATTTAAAGAGTTTTTGCCTAACCATCACTACCTTATTTACAAATTTGAGATAATTTTTCTTAAGAATTTTCAAAAGTAATAATGATGGTATATATATTTTGTTATTTACAAGGTTTCCAAAATATCTATTCTGTAAACTGAAAGACTGCAGAACTTGAATGGAACCTTGGTCAAACTGTAAGTAAATCAAATTTGTATCTGATTATGTCACTTACTTTTCTCATATTGACTCACTAATTTGGGGCTTAAAATTGCACAATAGAATTATTTTTCTAATTTTAGCAATTAAGTTTGTAGGAAACTCCTTTAATGGGCATGTATTTATTAGAGTAGTAGAATAATCATCGATTTTTAAAAATTGTGAATAATGTCGTGGTTTGGGCACATGTTGGAAAATAATTTCCAGACATGAAACAAAATGAGAGGGAAATAAAGTTTATTAGAGTGGGAGATGCTGTTATTACAGTGGGCCAGCTCACTGGAGAACTGACGTTGAACAGGGGTCCTTAATCCACTTTTATAGCCAGAGTACAAGGAGTAGGATAGGGGTCTCGCGGGTCATTTGCTGATTGAATGAGGCATGTATACTGGGTAGTGGGAAGAGTAAGGCAAATACCTTCTCCTTATGGGGTAGAAGGGGAGACAGGTTATACTGCTCAGGAGGACATGGAATCCATTAATAGTAACAACATTAATTACATTACAACATTATTGTAATATAATGTAATGTAATTACAGCATAAGATGATAAGGGTCTGGTTTTTTGATACATGCATTACAAGACCCTCCTTGGTTTTTTCTGCTCTTTTGTCCTTGAAGTACCACAGATAATAGTGGCTTAGATGTAATATGTAAATTATAATATCTTAAAGTTTGAAGATCAGTGGAAATAATACTTCATCTCTTCGTTAATTTTCAACATACACTTGTCCTTCTATTAATCATATAAAATAATGAACACAGATACAATTGTTCCTAAAATGGAAAAGAAAACATGTACACAGGCTTTGAGGTAAGCCTGCCACCACAAAATTCATGTGATTCATTTACTAAGAATAGTCTTCACTAATAAGGAGAAATATTTGGTCATGTTAATATACCAAGATAAAAATCAGTTTCACAATGGTAGATACTTAGTAGCCAAGATTTAAGCTTACACTACCAGTTTTGTCATTTTACATGAGAAACATAGCTGTTTGGGAATTTAACAATCTATTTGGGGGCTCATAGTTTCTCTCCCCAGGGAAGGCAATGGCACCCCACTCCAGTACTCTTGCCTGGAAACTCCCATGGATAGAGGTGCCTGGTAGGCTGCAGTCCATGAGGTCGCTAAGAGTCGGACATGACTGAGTGACTCCACTTCCACTTTTCACTTTCATGCCTTGGAGAAGGAAATGGCAACCCACTCCAGGGTCCTTGCCTGGAGAATCCCAGGGACGGGGGCGCCTGATGGGCTGCTGTCTATGGGGTCACACAGAGTCCGACATGACTTTAGCAGCAGCAGCAGCTGTGTTTCTCTCCATGCGGAGAAAGAGTTGAAAAATCACATTACATTCAATAACTCAAAGGTGCAAGGCTAACAAAGGCTTTTGCACAAAAGCTAATGGATATATATTTAAGACAGTTGCCTGCTTCAGGTTCTGAAGTCCTGATGTATCCACTTATAACGAGGCTCTCACCTCTCTTGGTCAGTCCTTGGAGAAGAAGCTGGCTCTTTGACTATTAAACCTTTACTTATCATTTGCTTGCTCTTCATCCCGGCTTCTTTAAAGTGATTTTGCTGTTAACTAAATTACTATTGTCCATTAGGTTAACCCATTCTTATTCTGAGCAGGCAGGGGATCTTCTCAACTCAGGGATCAAACCCTGGTCTCCTGCATTGAAATCAGATTCTTTACCACCTGAGCTACCAGGTAAGCGCTATTAAAAGCATAAAATAAATGTTGAGTGCAGTTTATAACATGCTGATTAGTTTACAGCAATAACGAAGATCATTACTAATAACAATTGACAGGAAAGTAGAAGGAGCCAAGCTAATAGCATTGGCAGAAACCTATACCTCAAAGGTGAATCAGGGCATTATTTTCATTATAATAATGGAAATTTACCAGTGATTCTGATGGAAGTAGATGGTTTTGCTTTTCCATTCTTCTTGACCACGACCTGCCGTGTGTAAGGGAGGTTTGTCATTGATGACATATAAAATAGTTTGAATGATCTAGAAGATTCATTATTCTGCCCTCTGTGATCTCCCAACTTTTTCCTCACACTCCATCTCACACCAAAAACCACATTCATCTCTCCAAGCTCATAATACTCTTTATAGTCTCACTACTGTCTACACTGTCAAGTCCAATTGGCATGCCTTTCTCCACCTTGTTTACCTGGAAAATTTTTTGTAATCTTTTAAGATTTAAAGCTTAAGTGTCCCCTCAGCTATGAATCCTCTCCTAACATGTGCCCAGGAAGATTTATCCACATTCTGTTCTGTTCTTACACACTTCTATGACGTTAACTCTGTAACTCATTGCATTACTCTCTCTCTCTCTTTCTCTCCCCAATATAAATAAATTCATAAGGGTACAGATTAAGATCTGATTTCTAAACAAAGACAAAGTCAGTTAATATTAAATTGTTGATAAACAACAGAAATCTGTAAAACAGAATTCTGGACATTGACTCAATTTTTCTTCTCTGCAATTCCTGGATTATCTTCCAGGGAGTTAGGAATATTTTTTGTCCTTTGTCCTTATATTTCTGCACCTAAGAGAGTTCTTTACTCTCAGTTAAACTTATGAGTGATATAATAAAATGTCTCACATTGCATTTCTTTCTCTGTTCATTTCAATAATACATGCTATAGAATATCTTTTGTGATCATGCTGTTTCAGATAACAGCCCTGAGGGAAATAGAACACTGATCATTAGTGGTTTTGATTGTGCCAAACTTTGCCTTGGTCTCTTAGATTATTTTGGCTTTGTTCATGCATTTTATCCTTATTATGAACAGTGTTGAAAACACCACATTGCAAGTGTTAAGGAAAACAATTTATAACTTAGAAACTGGACTAAAGTTGATTAACTGTAGGTACAAGTACACCTAAGAATTACCATTTACTGAAATGTACTTTGTTCAAATCACTATTATTTTTTTAAATTAAATGTGCCAGACTTAATGAAATTACACTTTCATTCATCAACTTTTTTGCTCGTATTTTGCTCGTAGAAATGCAAATGCAAGGCACAGAAGGTTACCCTAAGAGATATAGTTTCTTGTCCTATAAGACAGGTTACAAAAAGATCTTATTTGATTCTAACATTTCTTACTATATTGCCTATAAGTACTCAGTTCCTTAACTATTATTTGAATTGCCATTCCCTTTTTTACTCTTTATGTCATTAATTAATGAATTAAATAACATATTTGACAAGAGTTTATTGTTTATAGAATAATTTTTGAAAATTTTTGTTATTATACTTTAAAGCTCCTCCTTTTTTCTGGGGTCTGTTGTTCACAAGGTCAAAAGGGTTCAGAATGGTGTCTTCATTCATGTATTTATTTCTAGTATACTTCAACTTTATTGCAGCTTAGTGTGGTTAAAAGAATTTGCAAAATATGCAATCTAATTTCAACAAAAATAACTGTTAAAAATATATACTGTAATTTCAAGAGATACCTGCAAGGAAACAATAAGGATTATAGTAATGATCTAAACCAACAAGCTAAACCAACAATAAAATACTTAGCAGAACTGACATTTTAATTCTATAGTGAATTCTTCACTTGAAACACAAAGGTTAAAAAAATGAGGATGTAATCAGATATAGCAATAAGATCAGCAAAAATACTTAAAGTCATAAAATCTACTTAAAATATGAATACAAATCCATAGTCACTATTATTAACAAGACGTTTACCTAAGTAAATAATGTATAAGTTGTTCCTTGGTGAAGGTTTTTTTTTTTTTAATGTGTGACAATCATTAAAAACAGTATCCATATAAATTAAGCTTCGAACCAAGTCTTTGAAATGTTATATGAAAAATGTTACTATGTTTTAAAAATAATTAAGCAAAAGAATTCACACATATGTATGCTTCATATATATGTGAATATAATGTGTATAAACACACATCCATTCAAGCTGAAAGGATTTTTGAACTTTAAGACATTAAACATTTCAAAACATTTGATTTCAAATTTATAATTTAGAAAATTGTCTTGTACATGTTTTATAAGGTTTATTTCATATGAGGAAAATAGGGCATGCATATAATATACAAATGACTATAACTCCATTGGAAGTCTTCTAAAATTTTGTTTCTTGGTTTGCTTTACTGGCCAGGTATGCTACTCAAAAGTTTGGAGAGCATTTCTTTGAGCCTAAGATGAAGAGATATAAAAGACAGAAGACAATGCATAGTCTTGATGGGGAAGATTGGTGGACACAGAGTGATAGCATCAGAGGCAATAGCACCTTCCAGTCATTCCTGGGCTCCCTCACATTTGTCTTATTTCCATCTATTACACCTTACCTCGTGATCCACATAACGACCAGAGCAGATTAGACTTACTTTTTCCCAAAAGTTGCCTTCACATGCTGAGCTCACTGCAAGATAAAAAGAAAAAACAAATTCATAAGGATGCTATACACATTTTGTTTTGTATTGCTTTGCTTTCATTATACTTTTATTCTTTTTATCTTTCTGACTTTTATATTTCCTTGTCCCTAATACTTTTAATGCTAACAATCAAAGTTGTTCTCCATCCCAAAATATTTGTTTTCCACATTCTATTTCTGTTACCTATACTGCATGTATAAGTATATGTATATACTTATATATATTTATATAAGTATATGTATATTAATAAGTATATGTATATCAGTATCTTTGTTCATTTGCCAGCTCTTTATGGTTTAAAATTTGAATTTAACATCCCTTTATCAAATGTGTGTGTGTTTGTATGTGGATTTCAAAAAACATTTTCCAAAGTTCAGTCTGAAATCAACAATAAGGCTTATGTTGAAGAAAAGCTTTGGGGAATCATAAGGATAGTCATTTAAGTTAAGAATATGTAGAATGAGTAGGGTTAAAATCAAGTGTCTTACTCATGCTTGCTGCTGCTGCTGCTAAGTTGCTTTAGTCCTGTCCAACTCTGTGNATAAGGCTTATGTTGAAGAAAAGCTTTGGGGAATCATAAGGATAGTCATTTAAGTTAAGAATATGTAGAATGAGTAGGGTTAAAATCAAGTGTCTTACTCATGCTTGCTGCTGCTGCTGCTAAGTTGCTTTAGTCCTGTCCAACTCTGTGCACCCCCATAGACGGCAGCCCACCAGGCTCCCCCGTCCCTGGGATTCTCCAGGCAAGAACACTAGAGTGGGTTGCCATTTCCTTCTCCAGTGCATGAAAGGAAAAGGAAAAGTGAAGTCGCTCAGTCATGTCTGACTCTTAGCGACCCCATGGACTTCAGCCTACCAGGCTCCTCCGTCCATGGGATTTTCCAGGCAAGAGTACTGGAGTAGGTTGCCATTGCCTTCTCCACTTACTCATGCTTAGGAAGAAACAAAAAGAAAACCATTAGAAGATAATGAGAGAAATTTCTCTGTGACATAGAAGAAAGTCCAGGAGATGTTTTAACACAAAAATTAAAGAAAGGGACTCTTTCAAGAAAGTGGGATAGCAAAGCACTAGAGAGGTCCAGAAAATCCAGAAATATTTCAAAATATTTTGAAAAATGGAATTTATTGGGTGATTTTTAGTAAAAGCAGCATCTGTTCTACACTGGACTAGTAAGTAAAGGGAAGAGGAAGACATAGAAACTGAGTAGACAGGGTAATCTCAACTTCTCAAGTAAGGAAGGAATTAAATAGGACAAAGAATAGAGTCAAAGATGGAAATTAAGAAGTATTTCACTATAGGTGTTGGTTCAATTTTTTGAGAAAACTGAGAAGTTTCTGGGTGAAGAGAAAGTATAGCATATGTGAAGAAAGAGGATGGATGTAGAAGGAGGCCATATGCATACCTTAAAGGAAGAGGCAAATTTTTCAAATGTGGAAAGGATATAAGAAGATGCTTATTCCACTAGGATAGAAAGAAGACAGAAGGGTGAGAGGAAAGTAGAAAACTGGAAAGGTCTTCTATCATAGATACATTTTGATTTTCTCCGAAAGCTTCCTCTGATTTCCACATTTACCCGTAAGTATTCATATAAAGTTACTCACTTTCTTCTATCTGTAATCTCTTCTTGCATATAAAATTTTTGTTTCCAGTATACTCTAAATGGGCTTCCTTGGTGGCTCAGAGTTTAAAGCGTCTGCCTACAATGTGGGAGACCCAGGTTCAATCCCTGGGTTGGGAAGATCCCCTGGAGAAGGAAATGGCAACCCATTCCAGTACTCTTGCCTGGAAAATCTCATGGACTGATAAGCCTGGTAGGTTACAGTCCATGGGATCACAAAGAGTCAGACATGACTGAGCAACTTCACTTTCTAAATGTTAATTCTTGCTTTAAGTATCTTCATACACAGCCCTCTTCTTCAATTAGCTATGAATTACCTGAGTATTTGACTTGCCATATTTATTCCTGCATGTTAAGCTCAGTGCAAAGTGTCTGCCTTATTTTAGACTCTTAATTTGATCCTTAGTTCAAAATATGTAGAAGAGTGTAAAATACATATTTCAAGGCATAGCATATTATTAACACTGTTAAAATTCTGAAAAATTAGATATTTACAGATAAGCAAATTATCAACTGAGAAAGTGGTTTAATTTTTTGTATCTGTCATCTGCCCATCTTTCACTCATTCATTTAAAGGTGAAAGATTCCAGATACTCAGGTCCCTGGGCCCCTGAAAGGCATTTACAGAACAGCTCATCTGACTTATGGGTAAAGGGCAAAGCCTATTTTCCTTTCAGATATGAAAACTCAAAACTTGACTTTATTAGTACATACTCCAGTCAAGTAAGCTAACTAAACTAGAATGAGTTCAGTTCAGTTCAGTTGCTCAGTTGTGTCTGACTCTTTATGAGCCCACGAATTGCAGCACACCAGACCTCCCTGTCCATCACCAACTCCCAGAGTTAACCCAAACTCATGTCCATTGAGTTGGTGATGCCATCCAACCATCTCATTGTCTGTAGGCCACTTCTCCTCCTGCCCTCAATCTTTCCCAGCATCAGGGTCTTTTCAAATGGGTCATCTCTTTGCATCATGTGGCCAAAGTATTGGAGTTTCAGCTTCAACATCAGTCCTTCCAATGAATACTCAGGACTGATCTCCTTTAGGATGGACTGGTTGGATCTCCTTGCAGTCCAAGGGACTCTCAAGAGTCTTCTCCAACACCACAGTTCAAAAGCATCAATTCTTCAGCGCTCAGCTTTGTTTANCAACATCAGTCCTTCCAATGAATACTCAGGACTGACCTCCTTTAGGATGGACTGGTTGGATCTCCTTGCAGTCCAAGGGACTCTCAAGAGTCTTCTCCAACACCACAGTTCAAAAGCATCAATTCTTCAGTGCTCCGCTTTCTTTATAGTTCAACTCTCATATCCATACATGATCATAGGAAAAGCCATAGCCTTGATGAGACGGATCTTTATTGGTAAAGTAATGTCTCTGCTTATAGTCCATGGGGTCAGAAAGAGTCCAAAGTGACTGAGTGACTGAGCACCGTTCACTGGGCTCCTAGCATCTCCTGGAGCCCACCATCCTGTCTCTTATATCATAGCCCTTTGCTATTTCTCCTACTAACCCTGAGCTTTATCTCTGTCATTGTGACCCGTGTGAGAAATTTGGTGGTTTAGTGTCCAAACAAACCATTTTCTGCCCCAAAGGTTAAAGGATGTTATGATCTTATTTTCTCATTTGTTGGCTTTTGGATAATTATTCTAGGTAAATGCATTCTAGGTCAGAGGACCTCAATCTTACATGGAGTTCCCTGGAGAATTTTACAGATCACACCCCTCCTCTTTTGAAAGGCTCTGGGAACCTTTAGTATGTCCCCAGAGTTGAAACCCACTCCCCTAGGAAGACTTGTGACCCCTGCACGGTCCACAGGGCAGTGGAACTGGGTTTATAATGAACTTCACTTTCACGGTAGGAGCTTCTAAAGGAATCAACCACAGTAGCATCTTGCTCACACTCTATTTTTAAAAAAAATTCTTTTATTTGAATTGGAGGCTAATTACTTTATAGTATTATAGTGGTTTTTGTCATACATTGATATAAGTCATGCATGGGTGTACATGTGTTTCCCACCCTGAACCCCCCACCACAACTCCCTCCCCATCCCATCCCTCTGGGTCATCCCAGTGTACCAGCCCTGAGCACCCTGTCTCATGCATCAAACCTGGACTGGCAATTTGTTACACATATGATAGTATACATGTTTTAATGCCATTCTCCCAAATCATCCCACCCTTGCCCTCTCCCACACAGTCCAAAAGACTGTTCTGTACATCTGTGTCTCTTTTGCTGTCTCACATACAGTGTTATCGCTCAGTTCAGTTCAGTTCAGTTGCTCAGTCGTGTCCGACTCTTTGCGACCCTGTGAACTGCAGCACATCAGGCCTCCCTGTCCATCACCAACTCCTGGAGTTCACTCAAACTCATGTCCATTGAGTCGGTGATGCCATCCAGCCATCTCTTCCTCTGTCGTCCCCTTCTCCTCCTGCCCCCAATCCCTCCCAGCATCAAAGTCTTTTCCAATGAGTTAAATCTTCGCATGAGGTGGCCAAAGTATTGGAGTTTCAGCTTCAACATCAGTCCTTCCAATGAACACCCAGGACTGATCTCCTTTAGAATGGACTGGTTGGATCTCCTTGCAGTTCAAGAGACTCTCAAGCGTCTTCTCCAACACCAC
>SJYV01029824.1:690447-741073 GCA_006410875.1 Neotragus pygmaeus
GTGGTGTATTCATGTCAAAGTATGGCAAAACCAATACAGCATTGTAAAGTAGAATAAAGTTTTTTAAAATTAATTAATTAAAAAAATAAATAAATATGGAATTGAAAAACCATTATCTCTGAATTATTTATTAGGTATCCAATACTATAGTAATATGCACAATCCTAAATGTACAGTGTTGTGAATTTTTACAGATGTGAAGTACAGAGATGTATAAAAGGGAGCATTTCTGGCAGCCCACACATTCTCTTGTAACCCCTATAATTTAATCTCTCAAAAACTTCCAAATACTTTTTAACTTCTAACACCATAGGTTCAGCTCAGTTCAGTTCGGTCGCTCAATCATGTCTGACTATTTGTGACCCCATGGACTGCAGCATGTCAGGCTTCCCTGTTCATCACCAACTCCCGGAGCTTGCTAAAACTCATGTCCATCAAGTTGGTGATGTCATCCAACCATCTCATCCTCTCTCATCCCTTTATCCTCCTGCCTTCAAGCAAAAGAGTTCCAGAGCACCATAGGTAATATTTGTCTATTCTTAAGTTTTATGGAAATAAAGTCATGCATATGCCCTCTGTTGGGTGTAACTTATTTGCATATTATATCTGTGTGACCCATCTTTATTTTTTCATCTATTGTTAATGGATATATGGGTTGTTTTAAGGTCTTTCATGTGTATTCTTTCCATGCACAATTTATGCACATGTTTTTAGGGTATATAGATTCATTTTTGTAGGTATGTACATCCCTCTGTTTTAAGAAGAAATGGTGGATCATAAAATAACATGCTCATCTTTACAAAGTAATGCATATAATGGCCACCAGGACTCTGATTTATATAATCCTTGTCTATAGTACTGATAGTTTGCAATCACAATTTAACATACAATTTATTTTTTTTCTCACAAAGAACAAAATATGTGGATTTGAAATGTATGTAGGCATTCAATGTGTATCTATTTTCAAAACTTTTAAGTGAAAGAAGACTTTAAATTTTGCAATCACATAGAAACACCGGATAACTGGATCATACTTTGGCAGGGCATTTCATCAGTGACCCACAGAAAATAGAGCTGAAATAGTTTCATTTGAAGTCATCATTTCGACCTTTTCAAAGAATGATTTGGCTTTTAATCAGAAATCTGTGTTTCATTCTGAACAAGGAACACATCATCACAATTCAGCTATTTCCATACAAATGAACTACTTTACATATCATAAGATTAATAACGAAAAGACTTAGACTCCTGTAGACCTGTGTTCAGACAGAAGACCACTCTATTCTTGCTGAACATGAAATGTGTCCAGCGTGTTTGAAAGTTAGACTGTTGCAGTGCTCTGAAGTGATAAGGGAATAAATGCCTATTGGCTATGATTAATCTCCACTATGTCAATCACCCTTGAATTTATCAAGAACAGTTTGCAGTAAAAATGTCGATCTCAACCGTATTGTAAATGGAAATTACAGACAGCAATTTAGGACAAGTCCAATGTAAATGGAAAGCGAAAGGGATGAAAGAGGTATCTTTTTAGTTTGTATATATGTGAAATTGTAGGTTAGAAGAGTTCTCTCATTGATTACCTGTGTACACTTGGACAAATAAGAATTTCTCTAAGCCTCGGTCTTCTCATCTGAAAATGTCATCCATATAATTTCTTTGCAAGAATATAAGTGTCAAATATGATAAACTAGTTATCCTATAAATGGAATGTATTTTTTCATGTTATTACCATGATGATAATTTATTTTATGCTTTTCCAAGCATTTTCTCATTATTTTATTTTAATATTAAAGATATTTTGAGGATGACTAGAACATGCATTATTATTACCATGTACAGAGAGGAAGTTCTGTCCTGGGTTATGACTGAATGAGAGAAATAGGACAAAGGTCAATCACTTCTGGTTTATTTCCTTTCTCCCCCATCTGTTTTTCTTCTAATAAATTGATTCATAAGTGCATCATATTTCCATCTTATTGGGTATAATTCTGTGTGTTCTTCAAAGATTCTCATCCTTCCCTTGTCAGTAAACATAAATCTTTTATAAAGGAAGCTTTTTAATTAAATGCTTATCTCTTCTCCACTACTGCTCAACCACTGTTTAACATTTTTCCCCCTTTTCTCTGCATCATGTTTTTATCTTATCCCTTGCTTATAAAACATATTTTGAATTTAATGATCTGATGCTGATTATCTACATTCTTTATTCTACCAATTCCTTGCCAATAAAAGGATGAACAGAAAGAAGACAGGCAAGAAGGAAGGGAGGGAGGAAGGAAGCGAGGGAAAAAAAATTGCTAATTTTTCCACTGGCTCTATTTTCAAAGCCATGTTTCAGAGACTCAACATTTAATGCAGCTCTTTTTCTGGAGGTCCCATGGTTCCCAGTGTGGTTAATTCATAAACTGGCAATATTCTATTTCCATATTTTCACCATGCTTTCTCAAGTCAATGGTATGGTTTTCAGGTTTTACGTCCGCATGGCTGTATGATGGCTCTTACTCTTCCAGGTTACCACAGCTTTATGAAGCCAGGTCCAAGGACAAGATGAGGAAAAAAATGTCACCCTCAACTAGTTTTAAAGAGGAATAGGAGTGTTTCTTGGGGACTTCACTTTTTGTCTTATTGACCCAGACTTCACCCCAAGCCCATCCTAAATCCTGTTGTGGAACATACAATAATCATGATTATCTTAGATGGATCCAGATTTACCTCTTGGGCTAGACATGAACACATACTCACCTGAAAATTGTGTGATCTTCCCCAATACTTGAAAATAAGGTTCTGTTTCAAAGGAAGAAGATTAAATACCTTTTGCCCTGGAAGCTGACTGTGTCTGCCATGGCCCTCTCACGACTAGAGTGGGATATGTCACAGAAGTGAGAGGCTGCCAAATATCCTACTGACTTGATGTCTCTTGTTGTTCTTTATTATGGCCTGCTGAGTGCAATCATTAGGAAGTGTTTTACCATAGTTTGCTAGGAATAGTGTTTTCTAATATTATTTTTTGATCTACATAGCAGAGAGACCCTGGGCAACTTATTTGCCCTCCATGGTCTGTGTCAGACTTAAAGCATGGTAGTTATGTGAACTCTTGTTATTTGTAGAAATGTTTTTCTTCTCTTTCTTTCCTTTCTCTTGTGGTACTTAATCTTGTATGTTTCCCATTTTGGTGAGTGCCTTCTGGGGCACTAGTTTCAATTAGCAGCTTTTCACAAGCTATTGCTTCAAGTACTTTTTTTTTCTTTGTCTTATTATTAAATTACAAGTGTATTACTATTGGTGTTTTTGAAATTCATAATCTATTATAATGCTTTGCAAGTTTATGTTGTGTCCCAGATGAGATGCCAAAGAGAAATGAGTTTTTCTTGTCACAGAAATTCAGTTTCAGCTGCAGGAAAACTGACTGGAAAGGTTATTAGCCTCTGAATTAGCTACTGAGAAAGCTTTGAAGTTATCTTCCTAAGAGATCTTTCATAAAAGGCTAAGTGTGCCTGTGATGATTTAGAAATTTTTAACTGTTTGGAAAAAAGAAAGAAAAGGACTCTTAAGTTGTATACAATTATATCCTGATTATTCAAAGCCTCTAAATCTTATGTAAAACCCAATGATTGACCAGCTTAAGAGAATGGCCAAAAATCTGGAGGCCCATAGAGACATGAGGGTAATGTCAGGATACCCTACCCAACTGTTGAAAGATACTTAATCACATAAGGCTGTATAAAGTGGCCAGGTCTGCCCCAAGGTTCTCTAGGAAAGACACTCATCCAGGAACCGTCTCCTATCTCATTGAAATAATGTAAGAAATATATGCCCCAAGGCCTATCCTTGATGGTATGCAAGTAATAAGAGCAAATTTGATCTTTTCAATCATGAAAGTATTATTTGCTTTGAAGTAGGGTTAGTGAATTTGAGATACAAATCATAGTACTTTGAGGAAATCTTTTTAACACTCTGAGACTCATTTTCTTCATTTATGAAAGGCAATAACATCTTAGAATACTATTGTAAACATGAAATTCTATAAATGCATGAAACAATCTGTGATGCTGTTGATTCCCTATTAAAGTTACTTCTTTTAGTTCTTCCATTTCATGTCTCAGTAACATTGATAATAGATTAGTCACAGAGCATGATCCCTAGAAAACAGAGCTTTGAGGCATGTCATGCATGTTGAAGACTGCAATCTCAGAGTAGCAGGAGGAAAAATGCGATTTGAAGCAGGAGAGAGAGAGAGAGGAGAAAAAAAAAAAAAAAGGACTACAAAGCAGTTCACAAAATATCTGGGTACACAGTCTTGAGAGAACACAAACCATTGCTTGATTCCTTGGTATACTCTCCAGAAAGGCCCTGTGAAGTCACTGGGACTAGAAACAGTCCTTTAAAGACAGCAAAGATAGAGAATATATGTGCTGGGTCCTGCATACTTATGTTTCATCTGACAAGGTTCACTCCCAAGTGATTTATTCCCCACACTTTTAGGTTGGGTAACCCAACTCCTCCAGGTGGCTTCTAGAAAGTCAACTTGCAAGGTCAAAATTTCATCTGAGCCACCTAAGTTCTCAGATTTCAGAAGTAGAGAGAAGCCAGGCATTCCCTATATCTGCCACTGCTGAAGATCACTGGGGTCAGTGGAAGTCACATTGGAGTGTAACTTTGATAAATTCCCTTGGAAAGATAACACAGTCAAGCTTATGAGAGCTTATGGAATTTCTTCAGGTTGTTTCCATTTGGAAATAGAAAGAGTTGATTGAGTATGAGAGTGTGTTAGTGTTAGATATTAGCATAATGAGTGTATTAATGCTAGATGATTCATTTTATACTCAAATGCCGAAAAGATCTAGTTTTGAAAATAAAAAAGGTAAAAATTTCAAAGCATACTATTAGTATCAATTTACTAACCCAGATAGTAAGCACACTAAGATCTCAGCAGAGAGAACACTATGATGAAGCGTAATCAGGAAATGTATGGACTTGACCCAGTCCAGAGAGAACAGGTAAAACTAATAAGCTGTGATGCAGAAAACAGGGACATAGAAGCCAGGTCAACAACATAGGCAAAAGTGAGGCTATGAAGAAAGACTTCTGATTTCTTATAAATAGATATGACTGATGAGACTGTAACTGAGCAGGACCTCTATGGGGCCTTCCTGGGACAAGACATTCCCCTGCCATGTCCTCTGCCTATCTCTTGTTTGTAGAAAAACTTTAGCCTCCTAAGGCGTCCCCTATTTCTAAAGAATAAATTTAATCATAGAAGCACAAAAACACAAAAGCAAAGGAAAATGGTCAGGCAAGACAAAATAATCAAAATTGAACTATAAACAAAACCAAGACCTTTAATTCCTCCTTAGGAGCTATAAAATATTCTGAGCAATATCCTGTGAGCTGTCTTGTGGATACTGAAACACCACCAGGTAGAGGAAGTTAATGATATGATAACCAGACTGTAGTCATGACATAAGCTGCTTCATCTAACACCATTCCAAGAACACTGAATTCAAGTAGAAAAAAAGCAACCCTGGAACTGAAGATTAACGGCACTTAAAACAATCAAGATGATGATGATTAACCCAAATTCAAAGAGATCAGTGAGACATGCTTCCTTTAAGCTGGGTAATTGAGGATAATTTTATCGAGTATATATACAAAGATTAGAGCAGGGGAAATACAAGGCATGGGGGAGTAATAATGGAGAGCCATCGCCTCTCCAAGCCAGGCTTCAATAGTACGCGAACCGAGAACTTCCAGATGTTCAAGCTGGATTTAGAAAAGGCAAAGCAACCAGAGATCAAATTGCCAACAACCACTGAATCATTGAAAAAGCAAGAGAGTTCCAGAAAAACATCTACTTCTGTTTTATTGACTATGTCAAAGTCTTTGACTGTATGCATTAAAACAAACTGTGGAAAATTCTTAAAGAGATGGTAATACCAGACCACATTACCTGCCTCCTGAGAAGTCTGTATGCAGGTTCAAGAATCAACAGTTAAAACTGGGCATGAAACAATGGACTGCTACCAAATCAAGAAAGGAGTATGTCAAGGCTATAAACTGTCACCCTAACTTTTTAACTTATATGCATAGTATATTGGGAAAAATGCCAGGCTAGGTGAAGCACAAGCTGGAATCAAGATTACCAGAAGAAATATCAACAACCTCAGATATGCAGATGATGCCACCCTTATGGCAGAAAGCAAAGGGGAACTAAAGAGCTTCTTAATGAAAGTGAAAGAGGAGAGTGAAAAAGCTGGTTTAAAACTCAACATTCAGAAAACTAAGATCATGGCATCCAGTCCCATCATTTCATGGCAAATAGATGGGAAAACAGTGGAAACAGTGACAGACTTTATTTTCTTGGGCTCTAAAATTGCTGTTGATGCTAACTGCAGTCATGAAATTAAAAAATTGGAAGAAAGGCTATGACAAACCTAGACAGCGTACTAAAAAGCAGAGACATTACTTTGCTGGCATAGGTTCATCTAGTCAAAGCTATGGTTTTTCCAGTAGTCATCTATGGATGTGAGAGTTGGACCATAAAGAAAGCTGAGTGCCAATGAATTGATGCTTTTGAACTGGTGTTGGAGAATAATCTTAAGAGTCCTGTGAACTGCAAGGAGATCAAACCAGTCAAGCCTAAAGGAAATCAATCCTGAATACTTATTGGAAGGACTGATGTTAAAGCTGAAGTGCCAATATTTTGGCTACCTGATGGGAAGAACTGACTCATTTGGAAAGCCCCTGATGCTAAGATTGAAGGCAGGAAGAGAATGAGATGACAGAGGATGAGATGGTTGCATGGCATCACCAACTCAATGAATATGAGTTTGAGTAAGCTCCAGGAGTTAGTGACGGACAGGGTAGCCTGGTGTGCTGCAGTACATGGGGTTGCAAAGAGTTGGACACTATTGAGCAACTGGACTGAACGGATTACCTCTCCTAAGGTTATAGGAGCAAGGAGAGGGAAAAAATTACCAGAAGGTAGAAAGAAAATTCTGTAGAGAAGGATTTATGACAATAAATCTAACGTAATAAATAACCATAGCCAAAACCAGGTGATGCAAGAAGAATATACTAACCTCACTCTGCTCATCTGTATGATCTCCTGCCAGCACCAACAAGAGGCCAAAGAACAAGGGGTATCATTGATATAATTCATATGGGTTAGCATCCCAAGAACGGAGCAGGTAGAAAAAACAATGAATGTATCAAGAAAAACAAACATTAAGATGTCCAACACAGAACCAATGAGCTGGTAAAATCCTCTTTTGCTTCAAATATTTCAAATTAGGGTCATACATTTGCAAGCTAGAATAGTCACCACTAACACACTTGAAATTCTCCTTTCCAGTTTTCAAGCGCCTATCTTTTCCACTTCAGTGATCTCTAATACAGGACTTACACAAAAAGAGTGATAATGAAAGAAGTGGGATTAGCAGCTGATATACTAAATAGTCAACCCAGTGGAACCTCTCTTATTTTTCCCCAAAATAGGCAGTAAAGGCAGCATGACTTAAAACATTCTCTAAGCCAGTGAAACACCTGATCATTTCTATTCTTTCACTCAATCCTAACAGTGATTAAATCTCTCCAAATTAGTTTTTTCCCTTACCGTGCCTGTCTACCTAAATCGCAAATATTTTATTTGACTCCATCCAAGCAAATCAACCCACTGCTCCACCATATCAGCTTCTGGTGGAAATCAATCACACAGCTTCCATAATCTGAGCTTGAATATACACCCACATATGCTCATCAGAGTTTTACCCTCAGCACACCTTACTCATCAATCTTAAAACCAGGCAGGATGAGAAGGTGAAGTTCTGCAGTATAAATTTTTAATGAGTTAAATGAAAAAGTTGCCCCCAGAACTTCTAGGTCTTGAACTCTGAAATACAACCAAAGCAAAAACATAGTGAAAACAAGATCTGTTGCCAGAAGAATCCCTGCCCATCTGTTCCTGCCGGATTTTTTTTTTTTTTCCCAGTCCAACTTCCTGCCCTTTTTGTTGTTAGGGAAGACTGAAAGGGAGCAGGAAGCTGGAGAAAACTCTATCTTGTGTTAACACCTGGGTGCAAGCTGGCCTTCAGAGCAATCCAGCCATTCTATGGAGCATAGCCATTTTCTAAACTCTCCTTCATTTTTTAAGATAAACTAGATTCATATCTGCTATTGAGTATGGTAAAAAATGAGTAGTAGAAAAATGGACCAACATTCAGAAATAAAGCCATGCTAGTTTCATGGAAAAATATAGAAAGGAAGAAGAAATTTATTTTCTAACTTTTTTCTTTTCTAATGTGTGTCCTATGAATAAATAACTGTTAAGAGATGAACGTGAGTCTGAGTGAACTCCGGGAGATGGTGATGGACAGGGAGGCCTGGCGTGCTGCGATTCATGGAGTCGAGAAGAGTCACACGACTGAGCGACTGAATGAACTGAAGTGCTTCAAATAACATGCTTGCATTAGATCTTGAAAACACACAAATAAGACATATATTATTTACTTTTGGTGAAAATTACTTGCACCTAGTCCAAACTAAGTCACAGCAGGGCAAAGCAAAGGTAATGACAATTGTAGATTTCCAAGATGCATCTGTGGGTCATTCTAAGACCACAAATTGAGGTGTCCTTAGAAAACAATGAGCATGAGCATTCACTATGTGTCAGACACTCTTCTAAACATTCTATATTTAACTCTTATAACACATTGTGATGTAGCTGCTTACTGTCATTACTGAGTTTGCAGAAAAGGAAACTGAGACACAGGGATTTTTAATGATTTATTAGCATCATAGGGCTAGTAGTAAACAGAATCATAATTCAAATTTGGCCAATCTGGGCCGAGAATATCTGCAAACTTTCTTTTTTTTTTTCTTTTTTTTAAGAAATTACGGTCCCCGATATTTCTCATGAAGAAGTAGTTAACTGAGATAAGAGCATACTTTAACAATTGTGTTCAATTAAAGGTGTTTTCTAATAGTCAAGAAAATTTTAAAACATTATGGCCATTTTATATTTTAAAGGTATATAAAAAACTGATATTACACTATTTTATGGCAATCTTATAGAAAGAAATTTGGTTCTTAGTTATTTCATGACTTATTCCACAATTTAGCCTAATATAGTTTTCTGCTGTTGTTTTTCAGTTGCTAAGTTGTACCCAGCTCTTTGTGACAGCATGGACTGCAGCATGCCAGGCTTTCCTGTCATTCATTATCTCCTGGAATTTGCTCAAAGTCATGTTCTTTGAGTCGGTGATGCTATCAAACCATCTCATCCTCTGCCACCATCTTCTCCTGCCCTCAGTCTTTCCCAGCATCAGGTTCTTTTCTAATGAATTGGCTCTTCCTATTATGTGGCCAAAGTATTGGAGATTCAGCTTCAACAACAGTCCTTCTGATGAATATTTGGGGTTGATTTCCTCTGAGATTAACTAGTTTGATCTCTTTATTGTCCAAGAGAATCTCAAGAGTCTTCTCCAGCACCACAATTTGAAAGCATCAGTTCTTCAGTGCTCAATCTTCTTCATGGTCTAATTTTCACATTTGAGTATCTGATGCATTTTTGAGTTTCCCAGTCATTTCACAAATCAAGCACAGTTTTAAGAGTAAAGGATCACTTTATAGTCTATATAAATGACAAATTATAATGTGGAACACCTGAAATTTGTATAAAGCTATATATTAATTTTATCTTAATAAAGAATAGTAAAAGGACATGTCAGAGATTAATACGTAAGTTTATATTTTCAGTGAAGTCTTGACTTGCTTGAAACCGAAAAATTAAATCTCTGCCTAGCATTTTTCAATTATGAAACATTATTTTCATTTTTTTCATAAAAGGTAAAAAAATTAATTAATTAATTTAAAAAAATGTATAGACTCATGTTGTACGTCCAAAATCACAAAGCCAACATCAGTCATAACTCACACTCAAGTCTGTTTGACTTCAAATTTTACATTCTAAAGACAATATCAGAAAATGGGGCTAGAAATCTTGAAAGTCCACTAATCCAGAAATTTTAGTCAATTAAAGTCAACTATTCCTTTCAAAACTAGGGAAAGTTTTGAAAAGTTTGTTGAGCAAAATCCAGTGTAGTTAGGTCATTCACAAGACACTAAGTATTACTGATCTCATGAATGTGACAGTTTCTTCAACATAGTAGTAGTCAGTCACACAAGATGGAACAAAGTCTAGCTCTCCTCTCATCCCTGGCACATGGTAAGAAAAAAACCTAACAATTCTCCCTCTGTCTGAAATATCTGAGGATTGACTTAGCACAGAAAGATGGAAAGATGGATTTTACCAGAAGAAATCTAGTGATGAAGTTCTGTTAATAAAGTTTAATGTGAATTTCTATAAGAAAAGGATTTAAGTAATGCTGGGGGCATACAGAGGTGAGACATCCTCAAATCTGGATAATTAGATTCCTTTGTGTGGTGAATCTCTGCCAGTATTTTGAAGTAATTTTGGCTCATCAAGGAGTCCAGGATTCAAACAACATGCACAAAAACCCACCTCATATGACATCTGTTTTATCATTGATTTTCTCAGGCAAGTATAAAAAAAGCCTGTCACAGAATTAGTACTTAATAAATATTTCTAAGTATAAGATACAAACTACATACATTCTTAAACAGATCTTCTTTGGATGTGAAATGTATTTATGTATTTATTCATACTTCTGCCATGATTATTTGTCATTGTTTTTGTTTAGTCACTAAATCATATCCAACTCTTGTGTAATCTCATGGACTATAGCTCCACCAGGCTCCTCTGTCTATGAGATTTCCCAGGCAAGAATATCAGAGTGGGTTAACATTTCTTTCTCTAGGGGATTTTCCCAACCGAGGGACCAAACCCACGTCTCTGCATTGGCAGGAAAATTCTTTACCACTAAGGCCACCTGGGAAGCCCATTACTCTTTGTATCATCTTTAAAAATGTTATATATATAGCTGGAGGTAATTACTAAATAATTATATTTAAGGTTAAGCACCTGATACCTACAGAGGACAAAGCAGGGACACTGAGCACTATGAAGGGGCCAGGGAAATTATCCAAATTTCCCTTCATTCACTTGCTCACTCTACAAGCACTTTGTGAAAATCTACAGTTTTTCAGGAGCTAAAGAATATCAGAATAAATAAGTTTTAATGTTTTAGCCCCAGAAAGGTCTTATAGACTTTGGTGATTCTGTGTAGCATTTGTCCTTGCTGTTCAGTTTCTAAGTCATGTCTGACTCTTTGTGACCCCATGGACTGCAGCATGCCAGGTTCCTCTGTCATCCACTAGCTCCTGGAGTTTGGTCAGATTCATGTCCACTGAGTCATGGTGCTATCTAAACATCTCATCCTCTGCCACCCCCTTCTCCTTTTGCCTTCAATCTTTCCCAGAGTTAGAGTATTTTCCAATGAGTCAGCTTTTTGAATCAGATAACCAAAATATTGGAGCTTCAACTTCAGCAACAGTCTTTCCAATGAATATTCAGGGTTGATTTCCTTTAGGATTGATTGGTTTGATCTTGCAGTTAGAGGGACTCTCAAGAATCTTCTCCACCACAATTAGATAGTATCAAATCTTCAGCACTCAGTCTTCTTTATGATCCACCTCTCATATCCATGCATGACTACAGGAAAGATCAGAGCTTTGACTGTACAGACCTTTGTCAACAAAGTGATGTTCTGCTTTTTAACATGCTGTCTATGTTGTCCTAGTTTTCCTTCCAATGAACATGTGTCTTTTAATTTTCATGGGTGCAGTCATGGTCTGAAGGTATTTTGGAGCCCAAGAAAATAAAATCTGTCATTGCTTCCATTTTTTTACCCTTGTATTTGCCATGAAGAGATGGGACTGAATCCCAGGTGGCACTAGTGGTAAAGAATCTGCCTGCCAATGTAGGAGACGTAGGAAATGCAGGTTTGATCCCTGGGTTGGGAAGATTCTCTAGAGAAGGGCATGATAAAAACCCAGTCCAGTAATCTTGCCTGGAGAATCTCATGGATAGAGGAGACTCCTAGATATGGCCAACAGGGTCACAAAGAGTTGGAGAAGACTGAATCAAATTAGCACAATGGGGCCAAATGCTCTGATCTTAACTTTTTTTTTTTTAATGTTGAGTTTCAGGCCAGCTTTTACCTGCTCTTTTTTCACCCTCATCAAGAGGGCCTTTAGTTCCTCTTCACTTTCTGCCAATAGAGTGGTATCATCTGCACATCTGAGGTTGTTGATATTTCTCTTGGCAACTGTGTAGAATGGCCTTCCCCAGTTCCTCTGGGATTTTCAAAGGCACGTCATCAACAATCTGGATGTGCAGTTCTGTCTTGTACAGGACACTGCAATGCCTTCAGCAACTCTGCCTTGTGCTCACCAAATGGCAGGGGCATTTTTCACTCATTGGGATGAACAATAATGTGCCTTTATGTTTTCAAATGCTTCATTACAAAACAGAACAACTTCTAGCTGAGAATCTTATTTGATAAAAAGAAAACCTAAATCACAGCTTCATCTAAGATTAGAGCATCCGTGAATCAAGAGAAGCAAAGACTGTGGAGAGGTTTATGAATAAATACCACTACTGCTTCTGCTCTGACTCCTGTTTCTGCTAAAAGCCATTCCACACCCAAACCAGAATAACTAGAAAGCTTCCCATTTTCAAAAGCTGTTTGCTGTTCAGTTTATCTGAAGTGTAGGTTTGGAGGGTACCAGAAGTCAAGGGAATGAGAACAGGTGAGAAGATCAAGTTGGCAGATTTGACAGTGGTTGATGGAGCCACTCATGACTGAGGATCTTGTTCTCTCTCTCTCTCCCTCTCTCTATATATATTTGTATATACCAAATACATATCTATATCTACCTATCAATACATGAATATATATGTATGGATATATACTCATATATTATTTCACAAGAATCTTATGAGGATTATTAATACACTTATTTGTTATGTGTGAGATCAAGGAAAGAACAATAGAAGACACATTTCCCTCAAAAGTCTGTAATTTTTCTGCAATTGCCAAGTTCATAGGACCCATGTGGTAGTTCAGTTCAGTTGAGTTCACTCGCTCAATCGTGTCCCAGCTTTTTGCAACTCCATGAACAGCAGCATGACAGGCCTCCCTGTCCATCACCAACTCCTGGAATTCACCCAAACTCATGCCCATTGAGCCGGTGATGCCATCCAATCATCTCATGCTCTTTCATCCCCTTCTCCTCTTGCCTTCAATCTTTCCCAGCATCAGGGTCTTTTCCAATGAGTCAGCTCTTAGCATCAGTTGGAAGACTGGAGTCTCAGCTTCAAAATCAGTCCTTCCAGTGAACACCCAGGACTGATCTCCTTTAGGATGGACTGGATGGATCTCCTTGCAGTCCAAGGGACTCTCAAGAGTCTTCTCCAATACCACAGTTCAAAAGTATCAATTCTTCAGTGCTCAGCTTTCTTTATAGTCCAACTCTTACATCAACACATGACCACTGGAAAAACCATAGCTTGGACTAGATGGAACTTTGTTGACAAAGTAATGTCTCTGCTTTGAATATGCTGTCTAGGTTGGTCACAACTTTCCTTCCAAGGATCAATCATCTTTTAATTTCAATGATACAATCACCATCTGCAGTGATTTTGGAGCCCCCCAAAATAAAGTCAACCATTGTTTCCACTGTTTCCCCATCTATTTGCCATGAAGTGATGGGACTGGATGTCACGATCTTAGTTTTCTGGATGTTGAGCTTTAAGCTAAAATTTTCACTCTCCTCGTTCCTTTCATTGAGAGTCTCTTTAGTTCTTCACTTTCTGCCATAAGGGTGGTGTCATCTACATATCTGAGGTTATTGACATTTCTCCCAGGAATCTTGATTCCAGCTTGTACTTCTTCCAGCCCAGTGTTTCTCATAATGCACTTTGCATATAAGTTAAATAAGCAGGGTGACAATATACAGCCTTGACATACTCCTTTCCCAATTTGCAACCAGTCTGTTGTTCCATGTCCAGTTCTAACTATTGCTTCCTGACCTGCATACAGAAGGTTTGAAACCACTATGCAGGTTTCTTAAGAGGCAGGTCAGGTGATCTAATATCCCCATCTCTTTCAGAATTTTCCAGTTTCCACATCGTCAATGTCTTTGGCATAGTCAATAAAGCAATTATAAATGTTTTTCTGGAACTCCCTTGCTTTTTTGATGATCCAGCAGATGTTGGCAATTTGATCTTTGGTTCCTCTGCCTTTTCTAGAACCAGCTTGAACATCTGGAAGGTCACGGTTAATGTATTGCTGAAGCCTGGCTTGCCAAATTTTCAGCATTACTTTACTAGCATGTAAGATGAGTGCAATTGTGCGGTAGTTTGAGCATTCCTTGACATTGCCTTTCTTTGGGATTAGAAATGAGGCACTGGTCTATGTTTGATGCAGGATGCAGGATGCTTGGGGCTGGTGCATGGGGATGATCCNCAGGTGTTGGGGGAGCTTTTTCCAGACAGTTTGAAAAGCACAGGATTTATGTCCATCAGGTACTAGAGAAAGAACGGAATTATTTCCAGCTGAAATAGCAGTTTGAATGGAAGACACAAAACAAGTCTGAAATGGAATGAACTTTCCATCAGACTAATTGCATGAAGTAGGGTGAGAGCGGTCCATCTGTTCTCCTCTCCTGTCTTTCTAGGCCTGCTCCTCCCTCCCTCCCTTCCTCTCTTCCTTCCTTCCATTTCCTGGTTGGATAATTCAGAGACCTTCAGAGCACCTTGTTGGTCCTTCCTGTATTTAGTGACACTGTCCCTGCTTTAGTCTGTTTCCTATCTTTTCCTAGCCTTTTAACTAATGAAAAAAAAAGGTGACTGTGTGTGGAAACCTAATAACAAATTTCAAGCCTCCACAACAAACTCTTCCGTGCAATNGGTCCTTCCTGTATTTAGTGACGCTGTCCCTGCTTTAGTCTGTTTCCTATCTTTTCCTAGCCTTTTAACTAATGAAAAAAAAAGGTGACTGTGTGTGGAAACCTAATAACAAATTTCAAGCCTCCACAACAAACTCTTCCGTGCAATTTAGAGGGACCCATTCTCTTGCTCTGCCCAGGGCTGGGGAGTTTCCCAGGACGCTAGCAGCACTAGCTGGGGCAGTTCCACGAAGACAGGGGCAGTTCTGGTCAAGCTGGGACAGTGGGTCTCCTACCTACCTGCAGAAAACCTCCGTGAGGGCAATTCCTCCACCTGAAGGGGAGAAAGCCGAGGCTTAGGGCAGCNTGCAGCACTTTCACAGCATCATCTTTGAGGATTTGAAATAGCTCAACTGGAATTCCATCACCTCCACTATCTTGTTTGTAATAATGCTTCCTAAGGCCCACTTGACTTGTATTCCAGGATGTCTGGCTCTAGGTGAGTGATCACACCATTGTGATTATCTTGGTCGTGAAGATTTTTTTGGACAGTCCTTCTGTGTATTCTTGCCACTTCTTCTTAATATCTTTTGCTTCTGTTATGTTCATACCATTTCTGTCCTTTATTGTGCCTATCTTTGCATGAAATATTCCCTTGGTATCTCTAATTTTCTTGAAGAGATCTCTAGTCTTTCCCATTCTATTGTTTTCCTCTATTTCTTTACATTAATTGCTGGGGAATGTGGTAAGCTTCCTTTAATCCTTGAAAACGCATTGTTTAGGCATATTGCAGATATGGTAAGTCCCCTACATAAGAACGAGTTCTGTTCCAAGAACATACTGGTAAGTCCTATTTGTTCATAAGTACAACAATGTAAGCCTAGGTACTAACTAACACAATTGGCTACATAGTGCTGTTCTGTGACGGGTTTATAATACTTTTCACACAAATGATACTTTAAAAAATATATAAAAAGTAAACATTTTAAACCTTACAGTACGGTACCTTGAAAAGTACAGTAGTACAGTTCAACTGTTGACATCCATGGGCTGGTATTGAATGAACAAGCTAGAAGAATTATAGACTTGAGAGAAGGTGGGAGATGGTGGAACAAAGGATCATCAGCAATATGAGAGGGAGGGAAAGCTGCAATTTCACTCAAACGTAATGCTGATGGCACTGGGTTCTGCTTCCTTGTTGGAACCAGATGCATGATGGCACCATTGAAAATTTAAAACTTGAAGGCTCATATGTAGAGGGTGTACTGTATTAGTAACAGTGCACTGAATTGAATATGTTAGTGTGATTTATTAGGAGTAGTTAAAGCTTCTCAATCCAGAATACCTTGTCTGATTCAGCCCTGCTAGATATTATAACTGAAGTTGTATCAAGGGTGATGTTAACTTGTGTCTCCATTCACTGTTTCCATAATCCAGGGGCAAGAAGCTCACTTACTAAATCAATACCTCTTATTTATTAGGTAAATACAGGGTATGCATCACATTTAAAGGCAGTTGAAAAGACAGTATCAAAAAAAATCATAAACTTTTTAAATATAGAAATAAATTTTTCTCAGTAATAATTATTTTTAAAATTAGATCTTTTTTTTAAACAATTGTGAAAAGTACAGTTGTTTAGATTAGTATCATGGTTCGTGAAGAATCCAGTTGAGAAGACTGTCAGCCTTTCACTGAGATAAGAAATGCAATGGAAATTAGGTAGCACTAGTTCCATAAAACTTTATTTTTTTCCTTATTTTTCATGAATAGTCAAACTAGCAAATAGAGGAATGTTTCCTTCATTTATATTCATTCGGGGGTATTGTTTGCAGAAAATTGAGCATGCATTCAGAAGAAAGCTATGGGGTGGTATCACTCTTTAACATTTCACAGATCTAGTGTGTTTGGGTATACATAGCGTGTATGAATTTCTAGGAAGCATTTTAATTAAATAGTTTATAAGCATTCATATTTGTAAATGAATATGTTTAAAATATATTTGGATTTTAATTTATGGCATATTCGATGATTTCCCTTCATATCTTAATAATCATTTCAATTGTAACCTGAGGGTTCTAGCCAGGAGTACATGCTCATTTATGTTCTTCTAAGTTAATTATTTTATTTCTTCCTTATTTAGCAGTATTTTATACAGATTGGAAAATGCATCTGCTAACCACATAGCATAAGTCTTGACAGTAAAGATTGTCATACATGTACATATGTAGACATATGTGCCCACCTCCTACTATGATGAACTTAAGGAAAACATGTCTATTAATTATATTAGCTTTTAAGGTGTATATTTCTTAATTATAATGTTCTATGATTCTTTAATAAAATAAAAGTATTCTGATGATACAGCTCTGTTTATTTAAATTAATTTTTCTTTAGCAAAAATATTAGTTTAATAATGATGATCTATACCAAAAAAAATACCACATTTGCTTCTGATTTTAGGTCTATCACATTTAAAACTAAATATTTCATATATAAGATCAATTAATGAGGTCACAATTTGAATGAATTAACTGTTATTCAGGAGCCAAGACATGTCTGACTCTTTGTGACCCCGTGGAGTACAGCATGCCAGGCTTCCCTATCTCTCACCATCTCCAGAAGTTTGCCCAAGTTCATATCCATTGAATTGGTGATGCCATCCAACCATCTCATCCTCTGTCACCCTTTTTTACTTCTGTCTTCAATCTTTCCTAGCATCTGGGTCTTTTCCAATGAGTTGCCTGTTCACATCAGGTAGCCAACGTACTTGAGCTTCAGCTTCAGCACCAGTTCTTCCAATGAGTATTCAGGGTTGATTTCTTTAAGGTTGACTTGTTTGTTCTCCTTGCTGTCCAAGGGACTCTCAAGAGACTTCTCCAGAACCACAGTCCTAAACAATCAATTCTTTGATGTTCTGCCTTCTTTATCGTCCAGCTCTCACATCTGTACAAGGCTACTGGAAAGACCACAACCTTGACTATATGGACATTTATCAATTGGTAAAATGATATCTCTGCTTTTTAACCCACTGTCTAGGTTTGTCGTAGCTTTCTTGCCAAGAAGAAATCTTCTAATTTCATGGCTGTAGTCACCATCCACAGTGATTTTAGAACCAAAGAGGAAACCTGTCACTGCTTCCACATTTTCCCCCTCTATTTGCCATGAAGTTATGGGACCAGGTAACATGATCTTAGTTTTCTAAATATTGAGTTCTAAGCCAACTTTTTCACTCTCTTCTTTCACTTTCATCAAGAGGTTTTTTAGTTCCTCTTCACTTTCTGCCATAAGGATGGTGTCATCTGCATATCTGAGGCTATTGATATTTCTCCCAATATTCTTGACTCCTGTGCTTCATCCATCCCAGGATTTCACATGATGTACTCTGTATATAAGTTAAATAAGCAGAGTGACAATACACAGCCTTGACATACTCCTTTCCCAATTTGGAACCAGTCTGTTGTTCCATGTTAAGTTCTGATTTGTTTCTTGACATGGATACAGATTTCTCAGGAAGCAGATAAGGTGGTCTGGTATTCCTATCTTTTAAGAGTTTTCCATTGTTTGTTATGTTCCTTTGTTTATTATGAATCAAAGACTTTAGCATAGTCATGGAACAGACGTAGATATATTTCTGGAATTCCCTTGATTTCTCTATGAGCCAGCAAATGTTGGCAATTTGATCTCTGGTTCCTCTGATTTTCCGAACCCAGCTTGAACATCTGGAGGTTCTCAGTTCATGTAATGCTGAAGCCTAACTTGAAGGATTTTAAGTATAACTTTACTAACATAGAAGATGAGTACAATGGTCCAGTAGTTTGAGCATTCTTTAGTACTGCCCTTATTCCATAAATAAGGTCAATTAATGAGGTCATAATCTGAATAAGTAAATAAATACTTCAAAAAAGTTGAACATTCACTCAAATGAGATTTTTGAAAATTTTGTTCTAAAATACAATATTTTCTGAAATTCACCTTTTAGATGATATGCTGTTTTATTTGTCCTTTGGAGAGAGTATAGAGTATTTAGAATTGAGACTTAGTAACCCTGAGTTTTATTAAAGTTTTGGCCATCCATACCTATTGCAAATACATAAGTAATAAGGAAAATATGTCCTGTTAGAATACACAATGAAGTGTTATAATCATCACACTAAATCGATTCATGTATTTTCAGTTCAGTCTGGTCAGTTTGGAGAAGGCAATGGCAACCCACTCCAGTATTCTTGCCTGGAAAATCCCATGGACGGAGGATCCTGGTAGGCTTCAGTATATGGGGTCACTAGAAGTCAGACACGACTGAGTGACTTCACTGCCACTTTTCACTTTCATTCATTAGAGAAGGAAATGGCAACCCACTCCAGTGTTCTTGGCTGGAGAATCCCAGGGATGGGGGAGTCCGGTAGGCTGCCATCTCTGGGGTTGCACAGAGTCAGACACGATTGAAATGACTTAGCAGCAGCAGCAGCAGTAGGTCAGTTCAGTCACTCAGTTGTGTCTGACTCTTTGGGACCCCACGGATTACAGCACACCAGCCTTCCCTGTCCATCACCAATTCCTGGAGTTTACTCAAACTCATGTCCATTGAGTCAGTGATGCCATCCAATCTCATCCTCTGTCATCCCCTACTCCACCCACCTTCAATCTTTCCCAGAATCAGGGTTTTTTTTTTTCCAATGAATCAGTTCTTCACATCATGTGGCTAAAGTGTTGGAGTTTCAGCTTCCACATCAGTCCTTGCAATGAATATTCAGGACTGATCTCCTTTAGGATGGACTGGTTGGATCTCCTTGCAGTCTAAGGGACTCTCAAGAGTCTTCTCCAACACCACAGGTCAAAAGGATCGATTCTTTGATGCTCAACTTTCTTTATAGTCCATCTCTCACACCCATACATGACTACCGGAAAAACCATAGTTTTGACTAAATGGACCCTTGTTGGCAAATTAATGTCTCTGCTTTTAATATGCTGTCTAGGTCTGTCATACCTTTTCTTCCAAGGGGGAAGTGTCTTTTAGTTTCATGGCTGCAGTCACCGTTTGCAATGATTTTGGAGCCCCCCAAAATAAAGTCTGCCACTGTTTCCATTGTTTCTCCATCTATTTGTCATGAAGTGATGGGACTAGATGCCATGATCTTAGTTTTCTGAATGTTGAGTTCTAAGTCAACTTTCTCACTCTCCTTTTTCACTTTCATCAAGAGGCTCTTTAGTTTTTCTTTGCTTTCAGTAATAAGGGTAGTGCCCTCTGCATATCTGGGGCCCTGGCAATCTTGATTCCAGCTTGTACTTCAACCAGCCTAGCATTTCACATGATGTACTCTGCATATACATTAAATAAGCAAGGTGACAGTATACAGCCATGACATACCCCTTTCCCGATTTGGAACCAGTCTATTGGTTCATGTTCAGTTCTAGCTATTGCTTCTTGACCTGCATATAGATTTCTTAAGATGCAGGTCGAGAGATTTGGTATTCCCATCTCTTTAAGTTTGTGGTGATCCACACAGCCAAAGGCTTTGACATAGTCAATAAAACAAAAGTAGACATTTTTCTGGAACTCTCTTGCTTTTTCAATGATCCAGTGGTTGTTGGCAATTTGATCTGGGTTCCTGTGCCATTTCTAAATCCAGCTTGAACATCTAGAGGTTTACAGTTCAAGTACTTTTGAAGCCTGGCTTGGAGAATTTTAAGTATTATTTTGCTAGCATGTGAGATGTATTTTAGCACCCCTTTTATTTCTAAATAGATTTTTCATGATGAAATGAAATCAGATTAAATATTAACTGGGAATAAAATTTTGGAGGCCCTTAGGTGCTACAAATTAGTGTAGATATGTCTGTGAAATGTAGTGAATTGTGATTTTTGGTCACTAAGTTGTGTTGATTCTTTTGTGACTCCGTGGATTATAGTCTGCCAGGCTCCTCTCTTCACAGATATCTCCAGGCAAGAATATCGGAGTGGGTTTCCATTTCCTTCTCCAGGGGGTCTTCCTAACTTAGGCATTGAACTCATGCCTTCTGCATTAGCAGATGTGTTCTTTACCGCTGAGCTACCAGGGAAGATTTGAATAGTGATTTTCAAATCTCCAAATTGATTTTTCAAATGTAAAAGATCCATTTGTCTGTTGACTGTAGCTTCAAGTAGATCTGTTTGGATCATGTTATAACCACAATAGAATTATTGATGAAAAAAAAATATCTTTCTGCCTAAATTTTTAATTCCAGCATGGGAAAGAAAATTGATATTCATTGGACCTAATCCTTCCATGTGAAGACCACATAATACCTACCAGCTGTACAGGATTTTGTCAAATTACTCTAAAGACATGTAAATGGATATGAGAGAATAATATAGAATTAATAAGCATAATTTTTTGATAACATTTATCTTATGATTTTACATTCTTAAGGACTTTTTTTTTACTATTTTTTTGAACCTTTGCAGTTCTTTCCTGTGGAAAATTTTAAGGTCTATAATCCAACAAAAAAATATGGACATTTGTTATGTCTGACATCCATCATTGTTCCTGTCTAGTTCAGTTTCCTTAGTGGTGTAATTCACCCTAGGGAACAGATTCTATAACTAATCAATCATTCATCTATCTATGTATTCATTGAGTAGCTGTCATCTAAACACCTAAGAAATCAGACAGAGAGGTATGTCTGGAAAACAAAATGTGAGCTAAAGTCTTCATTTTTCTTTGGAGATCTAGAAGTTTTAAAAAGAAAAACCACCATAAATACTGAAATAGGCCGTTTCTAGACTCAAAAGTTCTTCCAAGAGGCCTAGAATGGTCATTATTCAGTCTAAAAGAATTATCTCTTTATGGAAGAATAAATGTAGAAGAAAAACATGCAATGGACAACTGTTTTTCTGATAGAATATGACAGTAATATTTACTGTTATTAGTTTTACTTCAATGATAAATGCTCTGCTAGACAAGAAGTGCACTGTATTCAGTCATCCAATCCCCAGATACCAAGACAACACTGGATGTTATGCAAACAGTCCCAACTTATAGTGGTTCAACTTAGCAATTCTCTATAGTGTTGTAAAAGCAATATACATTCAATGGAAACCATATTTTGACTCTTGAATTATGAAATTTTTCTGGGTTAGTGATATATTTTAGATTTTTTTAATTTTATTTATTTTTAAATTTAACTTTACAATACTCTATTGGGTTTGCCATACATCGACACGAATCCACGACAGGTGCACACAAGCTCCCAATCCCGAGTCCCCCTCCCACCTCCCTCCCCACAACGTCTCTCTAGATCATCCCCGTACACCAGCCCCAAGCGTCCTGCATTCTGTATCAAACATAGACTGGTGATTCGTTTCTTACATAATAGTATATATTCTTCAACGCCATTCTCGCAGATCATCCCGCCCTCTCCTACTCCCTCTGAGGCCAAAAGTCCATTGTCTATATTTTAGAATGCTGTCTTAGGACCCCGGGCAATGTCAGTGATTAACACTCTCAGTCATCATTAGGATAGAAAGGGTAAACAATCCATGCACTTAAAACCATTCTATACCCATACAACCAGTCTGGTTTTTTGCTGTCAGCACAGAATTCAATAAATTGTATGAAATATTCAGCACTTTATTATAAAATAAGCTTTGTGTTAGATGATTTTGCCCAACTGTAGCCTAATCTAAGTGTTCTGAGCATGTTTAAGTAGGCTGGGCTAAGCTATGCTTATGCTATGCTATGCTTGGTAAGTTAGGTATATCATATACATTTTCTTGTTTTGGAAAAGCAGAGTATCTCTTTTACTATAATTTATTTTTATATAAACTTTTAAACTTAGATTCAGATAGTAACCTGTCTCCTCCATCAAAGGAGAAAGGTCTTGCATATTACAAAATAAAAAAAAAAAAAAGCTTTTCAAAAATAATAATTTTAAATTTTAGATTCATTAAAATTTTCATTTTCTTGAGTACATTGAAAAGTACAGAAGGAGGAAAAATTGGTGCTTCAGACAGAAAATTTCTAAATATTTTTCAAATGCATTTTTGACTTTTGATATTTTTAGCTTACAGTAGATTTATTAGTGCATGTGCTGTGTGTTGTGCTTAGTCACTCAGTCATGTCTGACTCTTTGCAACCCCATGGACTGTAGCCTGTAAGGCTCCCCTGTCTATGGGGATTCTCCAGGCAAGAATATTGGAGTGGGTTGCCATCTCCTGCTTCAGGGGATCTTCCCAACCCAGGGATTAAACCCAGGTCTCCTTCATTGCAGGTAGATTCTTTACCAGCTGAGCTACCTGGGAAGTGCCTTATCAGCACCTAACCCCATGGCAAATCTTGGAAGATCTGTACTTAGTTCCTTGTTCCTTTTTCATTTTCTATTTTTATCTTCAGCATTTCTTATTCTTTCCTCTATAAAAGATTGCCAATTTCTTTTTTCCTTTGCAGTTCTCCACATGGGTCCCTTCAAGAAATGTTCAATAAAGTTTCTTTATTTCACCCAAACTATACATTTTAAATCATTTTAACAGAAACAAAAATAAACCAAAAAAATAAAAACAAAAAAAAAAGTTATAGGAAAGCATAAGTATGTTTTTGTGGGATTCTGAGGCCCTGACTATATCTATGTAAGATCTCCACACTGCAGTCCTCCTTCCCCCATACATAGAATCTCCATCTTTGAGATGCATTTATTTTTTCTTGATGTAGACAGATATTTTCTAAGTCTTTTGTAAAATTCTAAGTAAAAATGGTTTCAACTCCTAATCTTGAAGCCCTACTGCACATTTTTCCCCATCCAAACCTATAAACATTCAGTAATTCTGTGTGCAACATTGCCCACTCCTTTGGACAACATCCTAAATCTTGTGTGAAAATCTGCTATATTTGTGTTTTACTGAACTTCCAAAAGCCAAAAATAATTTAGCATAGGAAATACTTTTTTATTTTTGGTTTTTGAATAATTGTTTTCAATCTGTAAGACCTTGCTCATTTTGAGGTGAGGGAAATAAGCAAATCTTTAATAAGTACAATCAGCTTTTATATTTCTTTTCTAGGAATTTTCTTCTGCTTTCTACTCAGTGATCTTCCAATTTCACCTTTTCCCATCTTGTTAGTCAAACAAATTTCTACCTTTCTGGCTTCTAAATACAAACCTTCTCTACAGAGCAAACCAGGAAAGGAGTTAAGTAAGCACAGAGGTGTATGAATCTAGTGTGTACATTCCTGTGTATGTTGAATGTTTATATTTCTATCTATGCATGAGCCCTTATGTTAGAGTTTCTGAGGCAGTCAGTAAAATGAGATAATGAAAAATGATAGCTGTCATGGTTGCTAAACCACTGGGAAACTTAAACTCTTCCAAGACATATTAATTAGCAAAATAAGTGTAATGATGATAACATTCATATGATAATTCACACATTCAAAACTTTTTTTTTATTACTAATTGGACTCAACATATGCTATGAAATGACTAAAGAAGCTATCATTTTTCACTTGGCAATGCATAAGAAGACTGAGTAGAAAAAAGTTAAATAAATTACCTGGAGACCCTTACTGAGTTCACAATGGAACCAGAACTAAACTTGCCCCCAAACAGCTACCTCCGTAACACACCCTTACTCTTTGTTTCTTACTGTTTTCCTTCATGTTTTGTTTCTGATTTTTTTTTAAGACATTAAAAGTAAATCAAGCTAGCCAATCCTGAAGGAAAACAACCCTGAATATTCACTGGAATGACTGATGCTGAAGTTGAAGTGTAAGTTGCTCAGTCATGTCCGACTCTTTGCAACCCCATGAACTATACAACCCAGGGAATTATCCAGGCCAGAATACTGAAGTGAGTCAGCTTTCCCTTCTCCAAGGGGATCTTCTCAGCCCAGGGATCGAACCCAGGTCTCCCTCACTGTAGGCAGATTCTTCACCGGCTGAGCCACAGGGAAGTCCAAGAGTATTGGAGTGGGTAGCCTATCTCTTCTCAAGCACATCTTCCCCACCCAGGAATCAAACCGCGGTCTCCTGCATTGCAGGTGAATTCTTTACCAAGCAATACTTTGGCCACTTCATACAAAGAGTTGATTCATTGGAAAAGACCCTGATGCTGGGAAGGATTGAGGGCAAAAGAAGAAGAGGGTGGCAGATGAGATGGTTAGATAGCATCACCGATTCAATGGTCATAAATCTGAGTAAATTCTGGAAGATAGTAAAGGACGGGGGAACCTGGTGCGTTGCAATCTATGGGGTCGCAAGGAGTCAGATGCGACTCAGTGACTCAACCACATCAACATATAGTGCTTCATTCATAATTTGAAGATGAACCTTGGTGATATATGCTTATAGGCTTAAACTAAATTAGATTAAAAACAAATCTGTGGTCTGACAAATTTCATACCAGAACTGATTTTGAAGTAACTCAGAAAATGAAGATTTATAAGTATACCAGAGACTACATCTTCATTAGAGAAGGGCTGGAGGAGATTGCAAAACTATGTCACAACTCTCTAGGCTTTTTCTACCTCCAAGATGTCCTAAAGGCTGTAGAGTAATTAATTTGCTTTGTTAGATAATAATTAAAGTATTTTCAATATGTGCTGCTCAACCCATATGCAAGCACATCTGGGAAGAAGCATCTTTATGGCTGCCTTCTGTTTATTCTTGACAAATCTTTTATAGTGTCAAAGAAAATGACTCATCATGCTGCCTGTTTGGCCTAAGTTGAGTACCCTTTCTGCTGTAGTTAATATACCCAGATAGTGGGGGCCATTACCAGTTTGTCACAATTAGCTGGTAGGGACAAAAGTTGCTGGTGTGATATGACAGTATAAACAAAAAAAAGAATATACATATTTGAATAATATTGTCTTCTGGATAGCTTCTGCTCTGCGCAGGAGCTTAATATAAAGTTGGTGATATCTAATGATATAGGAAAATAACAAACTAGTTTTTCAAGTGCGTATATTCACATATCCAAAGTCTACCATATTCTAGACATATGAAATTAAATCCTGGTGTTTGTTGCACTGAAATTAAAAAAAAAATAAATTAAAAAATATTAAATCCTGGTGTTTGTTGCACTGTAAGGATGAAAAAGAATGGCTTTTACTATTATGTTGATAAAACAAGCTTGAGCAATTGCAAGTTTTTATTTATAGTTGCTAATACTTTCCTGCATTAATGCTTGCATCCAGCTTCTGTTTTCTGGGTTTAATTTACTCCTGATTGAAATATACCCTTTAGTAACTCTTCCAAGAAGTTTCTGTGTGGTAAATCTGCAAAGTTTTGTCAAAATATACTTTTATTTAGACTTGCTCTTGAAGGGTACTTTAATAAAGAATTTTGGAAGAAGGCGGCAGACCTTAATGGCAGGGGAGGAAGACTCCATGCTCACTTCCTCCTACAAACACATCCAAATTACACTTCTTACTGAGCAACTACCTATGAAAACAACTTGAAGACTAGAAGAAAATATTTTCCACAACTAAAGACTTAAAGAAGGAACCAAAACAATTGAGATACAATGAGTGGAGATGCAATAGAGTCAGAATCCACACTCCCAGGCAGATGACCTACAAATAGGAGGAATATTCCAGCCTCTGAGGCCTCCCAAGGAATGCGTTGCCCAAGCTCCATATCAGACTCCCCAGCCTAGGGATCTGTCACCAAAAAGACCAGTTCCCAGAACATCTGGCCTACAAGTCCAGAAGGGCTTGTGTATGAAAGAACAAGACGACAATAGGAAACAAGTTTTCTTCTTAAAAGGCACACAGACTTTGAGTCCCAGGGCACCAGAAGAAGTTTGAAAGAAGTCCGAGTCAGACCTACCTGCTGGTCTAAGAAAGTGTCCTGAAGAGACAGGAGGAAACTGAACTCCCTTTGGGAGTAGAGATGTTGATGGTAGCCATTTTAGGGAAATTGTTCTACTATGATAACGCTGGTTTGAGCCATTTTGGAATCCTCCCACTCACCTATGGACTTGGGCTTGCCTGCCTACCAGTGGGCTGTCACAAGGCCTGGGCCACCCAGATCACACAGACATCTATGTGGGACCCATCCTTACTCTCCAGTGGGCTGGCACACAAGTAGGCATCCACCCCCAGGGGCTCACATTGATCTTTATTTTTTGACTGTGACAAGTCTTAGTTGAAACACTTGGGATATTTAGCTGCAGTACATGGGATCTAGTTCCACAACCAGGGATCAAACCTAGGTCCCTGACATTGGGAAAACCAAGTTGTAGCCACTTTATCTCCAGTAAAGTCCCCACATTGATCTTTTCATGTAATTCAACATTCTCCCCTTTCCTACAACTTGAAGTATTCTTCATTTAAAAATGTATTTCGTGGTTGGCTTACAATAGTGGTCTCCAGGCTTTCTGGCACCAGGGACCAGTTTAGCAGTAAGCAAGCAATGGAGAGCAACAGATGTAACTTCACCAGCTTGCTCACTGCTTACTTCCTGCTGTGTGGTCTGATCCTAACAGGCCATGGACACTTACTAGGGATTGTGGACCACCACTGTCAATCACTTCATGTATCCACAAGCCATAATCACCAAAAGCTTTGTCATTATTATTACTTGAACAAACTTTAGAGTCATAAGGAATAAGAAAAAAGAAAAAATTTTATTTTGCTTTCATTTATTCTCTAATGTTCTTCCTGTATATGTGTGTGTGTGTGTGTGTGTGTGTGTGTGTGTGTGTGGCAAGTTGCTTGTCATGTCTGACTGTTTGCAACCCTATGGACTGTAGCCCTCCAGGCTCCTCTGTCCATGGGATTTTCCAGGCAAGAATATTGGAGGGGGTTACCATGCCCTCCTCCAGGGGATCTTCATGACCCAGGGGTTGAACCCATGTTTCTTATGTTTCCTGAATTGGTAGACAGGTTATTTATCACTAGCACTACCTGGAAAGCCTATATACATGCCTGACATATGTCATTTTACTTCTCTGAGAAGAAATTCTCTAAACATTTCCTGTAAGAGAGTTTTGTTGGGAAAACACACACACACACACACACAAACACCAACAAAAAAGTCATTTTTTATTTATCTAAGAATGTCTTTATCTGGAGGATAATTTGCTAGATTAAAAAGAAAAAATTTAGGTTGGTGTTTTGGTTTTCTTTCAGCATGTTAAATATTTTCTCACTTTCCTTTTGCTTGAATGAATTTTAATGGAAAATGTGATATAATTCTTATCTTTGTTCCCCAGGAAGGTGTTTGGACACAACTGAGCTAATGAACTGAACTGAAGATATTCTATGGAAAATGTTTTCTCTTCTCTGACTTCTTTCTAGATTTTTCCTTTGTCTTCGGTTTTCTGCAGTTTGAATAAAATATACCAAAGTATAGATTTTTAAATATATATTTATTGTCCTTGATGTTCTCTGAGATTTTTAAATATTATTTGGTGTCTATTATTAGTTTAGAAAATTTTCAACAATTTTTCTTTAGATTATTTCTTTTGTTGCTTTTGTTCTCTGTTATTCTTATATTCCCACTATATATCTGTTCCACTCTTTGTAATAGTCTCACTTTTCTAGCATTTTCTGTTTCTATTTATTATAATTCTTTTTTACATGTTTTTCTTAGTTTTAGAAATTTATACTGATATGTCTTAAAGTTCCCTAATTCTTTACTTCTCCTATTCGATATACTGAGAAGTATATTCAAGACATTATTTATATATTTATCTTATCTCTAGCATTTCCTTTATATTCTTAGAGTTTTTCATGAACCATTACCGTTCAGTTCAGTTCAGTCACTCAGGTGTGTCCTACTCTTTGAGACCCCATGAACCAAAGCACACCAGGCCTCCCTGTCCATCACCAACTCCCAGAGTTCACCCAAACTCATGGCCATTGATTCGGTGATACCATCCAACCATTTCATCCTCTGTATCTCCTTCTCCTCCTGACCTCAATCTTTCCCAGCATTAGGGTATTTTCCAATGAGTCAGTTCTTTGCATCAGGTGGCTAATCTTGTAATTAGGTATAAATCTTTAGTGAGCCTAGGTCCATGGGCTGTGACTTTCACAAAAGTCTGAGATTTTGAGGTTCCCCCTTCCCTCTATTTTTGCCTGAAACAGGAAGGGTAGAATGGTCTTGAGGTGGGTATATCCATTCTTCCAAGTCAGTTAGGCTTTGGGAAAATGTTTTTATTTGAAGTCAGGCATTTGTTAAGAGCATGGTACCTTGTGCATATTTTTATATTTTTATTCCTCCTACAGCTGCAAACAAGATGGAATTTTTCTTTGATCTTCACCCCAAGAATCTGGTAGGGCTAAATGGTAAAATTCACAATAATGTGTGGGTCCTTTTAACGTTGGGCCTCCAGGAGAATTTTCCTTCCAACTCCAAGTGCTCAAGTCCAAAAATTAGTCATTTACTGTTTAAGTGCTTACCATTTAAGCAGGTTTTGCTCCCAGAAAGCTGAATTCTCTGTTCTTTTTATCTAGGTTTTGGAGTGGTGATTCACTCTGTTACCTCAGTTCTCTGAAAAATTTAGGAAGAGATGTTGACTTTTTTTTTTCAGAATTTTTTCTTACCTGAGTATGGGAGTGATGCCTTCCAAAGTCTAAACATGTTAAACTATAATGTGCAATCTTACAGTTTTATTTCAAAATTTTGTCTTTCTCTATGGTCTCACATGCTAGTAAAGTAATGCTCAAAATTCTCCAGGCCAGGCTTCAGCAATACGTGAACCGTGAACTCCCTAATGTTCAAGCTGGTTTTAGAAAAGGCAGAGGAACCAGAGATCAAATTGCCAACATCTGCTCGATCATGGAAAAAGCAAGAGAGTTCCAGAAAAACATCTACTTCTGCTTTATTGACTATGCCAAAGCCTTTGACTGTGTGGATCACAATAAACTGTGGACAATTCTGAGAGAGATGGGAATACCAGACCACCTAACCTGCCTCTTGAGAAATCTGTATGCAGGTCAGGAAGCAACAGTTAGAACTGGGGATGGAACAACAGACTGGTTCCAAATAGGAAAAGAAGTACATCAAGGCTGTCTATTGTTACCCTGCTTACTTAACTTATATGCAGAGTACATCATGAGAAACGCTGGACTGGAAGAAACACAAGCTGGAATCAAGATTGCCGGGAGAAATATCAATAAACTCAGATATACAGATGACATCACCTTTATGGCAGAAAGTGAAGAGGAACTAAAAAGCCTCTTTTTGAAAGTGAAAGAGGAAAGCGAAAAAGTTGGCTTAAAGCTCAACATTCAGAAAACGAAGAGCATGGCATCTGATCCCATCACTTCATGGGAAATAGATGAGGAAGCAGTGGAAACAGTGTCAGACTTTATTCTTTTTGGCTCCAAAATCACTGCAGATGGTGACTGCAGCCATGAAATTAAAAGAAGCTTACTACTTGGAAGAAAAGTTATGACCAACCGATACAGCATATTGAAAAGTAGAGACATTACTTTGCCGATTAAGGTCCGTCTAGTCAAGGCTATGGTTTTTCCAGTAGTCATGTATGGATGTGAGAGGTGGACTGTGAAGAAGGCTGAGTGCCAAAGAATTAATGCTTTTGAACTGTGGTGTTGGAGAAAACTCTTGAGAGTCCTTTGGACTGCAAGGACATCCAACCAGTCCATTCTAAAGGAGATCAACCCTGGGATTTCTTTGCAAGGAATGATGCTAAATCTGAAACTCCAGTACTTTGGCCACCTCATGCGAAGAGTTGACACATTGGAAAAGACTCTGATGCTGGGAGGGATTGGGGGCAGGAGGAGAAGGGGACGACAAAGGATGAGATGGCTGGATGGCATCACTGACTCAATGAACGTGAGTCTGAGTGAACCCTGGGAAATAGTGATGGACAGGGAGGCTTGGCGTGCTGTGATTCATGGGGTTGCAAAGAGTCAGACACGACTGAGCGACTGAACTGAATTGAACTGAACATGGGTTGTTAGAAAAGGGTGTTTGCTATGACCAGTACGTTTTCTTGACCAAATTCTATTAATCATTGCCATGATTCATTTTGTACTAAAAGGCCAAACTTGCTGTTATTATAGGTATCTCTTTACTTCCTACCTTTACGTTCCAACCCCCAATGATGAAAAGAATATCTGTGTGTGTGTGTGTGTGTGTGTGTGTGTGTGTGTGTGTGTTCATTCTAGAAAATGTTGTAAAAAATCATAGAACCAGTGAACTTCAGCTTCTTCAGCATTAGTGGCTGGGGCATAGACTTGGATTAATGTGATGTTGAATGGTTTGCCTTGAAACTGAACTGAGATCTTTCCATTGTTTTTGAGATTGCACTCAAATTCTACATTCTGGGCTCTTTTTTGGATTCTGAGTGCTGCTCCATTTCTTCTAAGGGATTCTTGCCCACAGTTGAAAATGCAATAACCTTCTGAAACTCTCCCATTTCGAGACATTTATTTCACTGATTCTTAAAACATCTATGCTCAATCTTATCATCTCCTGCTCAATCACATCCAATTTGCCTTGATTCATGGACCTAACATCACAGTTTCCTATGCAATATTGTTCTTCATAACACTGGACTTTACTTTTACCACCAGGCACATCCACACATCATTTTTGCTTTGAACATGCTGCTTCGTTCCTTCTGGAGCTATTAGTAATTTCCCTTGACTCTTTACCAGTAGCATATCAGATACATTTTGACCTGAAAAGGCTCATCTTCCAGTGTCATATCTCTTTGCTTTTTCATACTGTCCATGGGATTTTCCAGTCAAGAATACTTTAGTGAATTGCAATTTTTTTCTCCAGTGGGTGGCTTTTTGTCAGATCTCTTCACTATGACCCTTCCATTTTGAGTGGCTCTGCATAGCATGTCTCATAGCTTTATTGAGTTATGAAAGCCCCTTTGACACAACACTGTGAGAAGCAAAAGGCAAGGGGGACAGTGAAAGATATACCTAACTGAGTGTAGAGTTCCACAGAAAAGAAAGGAGACATAAGAAGGCTTCTCAAATGAACATTACAACGAAATAGAGGAAAACAATAGGATGGTAAAAACTAGACCTCTCTTCAAGAAAACTGGAGATGTCAAGGGAACATTTCATGCAAAAATGGGCATGATAAAGGACAGAAACAGTATGGACCTAAGAGAAACAGAAGAGATTAAGAAGAGGTGGCAAGAATACACAGAAGAACTATGAACAAACAGTTTAAATGACCTGGATAACCACAATGGTGTGGTCACTCACCTAGAAGCAAACATCTTGGAGTATGAAGTCAAGAGGACCTTAGGAAGGATTACTATGAACAAAGCTAGTGGAAGTAACGGGATTCCAGCTGAGCTATTTCAAATCCTAAAAGAGGCTGCTGTTAAATTGCTGCACTATATATTTCAGTGAATTTGAAAAACTCAGCAGTGGTCATGGACTGGAAAAGGTCAGTTTTCATTCCATTCCCCAGGAAAGGCAATGCCAAAGAATATTCAAAGTACTATACAATAGCACTGATTTGTCATGCTAACAAGATTATGTCTCAAACCCTTCCAGCTAGGCTTCAGCAGTACTTCAGTCAAGAACTTCCAGATACACAAACAGGGTTTTGAAGAGACAAAGGAACCAGAAATCAAATTGCAAATATTTGTAGATCATGGAGAAGGCAAGGGAGTTCTAGAAAACATCTACTTCTGTTTCATTGACTATGCTAAAGCCTCTGTGTGGATCACAGCAAACTGTGGAAAATTCTTAAAGAGATGGGAATACCAGATCACCTTACCTGTCTCCTGAGAAACCTGTATGCATGCCAAGAAACAGTTTGGAATTGGACATGGAGCACCAGATTGGTTCAAAATTGGGAAAGGAGTATGTCAAGACTGTATATTGTCACCCTGCTTGTTTAGTTTCTCTGCAGAGTATATTATGTGAAATGCAGAGTTGGATGACTCAAAGTGGAATCAACATTTAAAGTAATTTTTAAGAAATGTGTACTTATTGCCATTTTGTTATTTTTTTTCTGGCTATTTTTGTAGTTTCTCTCTGTTCCTTTCTTTTTATCTTCCCTTCTAGTTTGATGACTTTCTTTAGTCTTTTATTTAGATTTGTTTCTCAAATTTTTGTGTATTTACTATAGCTTTTCACCTTGTGGTTATGGTGAGGTTCACATTTTTCATCCCTTGTATTTAACAGTCTATTTTAAGTTGATATCAACTTAAATTTAAACACATTCCAAAATTCTACTTTTTTACTTCTCTTGTTTTGTGCTTTTTTATGTCACATTTTATATTTTTTTATTTGATTTATCCCTTGGACATTACTGTAGTTTTAATTAACTTTACTGATTTTATTTTAAAACCTTGGTAGTAGCTTTATAAGTGATCAATCCAGTACTTTACTGTATATTTATATACTTTTACCAGGGGAATTTTTATTTTCATATCTTTTATTATGATTAAGTAATGCATTTTCATTTCATATTGAAGTCCCTTTAACATTTTTTTGTAAGTCTGATCTACAGTAATGAACTCCTTTAGTTTTTGCTTGTCCAGAATACTCTTTGTCTCTCCTTTAATTCTGAATGAAAACCTTGCTCTGTGTGTGTGATTAATTACTCAGCTGTGTCCAGCTCTTTATGACTCCACAGACAGTAGCTCACCAGGCTCCTCTGTCCATGGGGATTGTCCAGGCAAAAATATTGGAGTGGGTTGCCATGCCCTCCTACAGGGAATCTTCCCAACGCAGGAATCGAATCCAGGTCTCCCACATTGCAGGCAGATTCTGAGCCACTAGTGAATCCCAAGAATACTAGAGTGTGTAGCCTATTCCTTCTCCAGAGGAACTTTTTGACCCATGAATCCAACTGGGGTCTCCTTTGCAGGCAAAGGATTCTTTACCAGCTGAGCTACCTGGGATACATGATAGCCCTGCTAGGTAGAGTATTTTCAGTTGGAAGTTTATTTATTCATATGTTTTCTTTTCAGCACTTTGAATATGTCGTGCCACTCCCTCTAGCCTGCAAAAATTCTGCTGAGAAATATGCTGATAGACTTATTGAGAATTCTTTTTTATATAACAATCTGCTTTTCTCTTACTACTTTTCAGATTCTCTCTTCACTTTAATTTTTGACATTTTAATTATAATGTGTCTTGGTGGCAATTTTATTTGAAATCCTCTGTGCTTCCTCTATCTGGATATCTGTTTCTTTCCCTTCATTGTGAAAGTTTTCAACCATTATGTCTTCAAACAAGTTGTCTGCCACCTTCTTTCTTCTCTTTTTGGAAACCTCTAATGCTAATCCTGGAATGTGAAGTCAAGTGGACCTTAGAAAGCATCACTACGAACAAAGCTAGTGGAGGTGATGGAATTCCAGTTGAGCTGTTTCAAATCCTGAAAGATGATGCTGTGAAAGTGCTGAACTCAATATGCCAGCAAATTTGGAAAACTCAGCAGTGGCCACAGGACTGGAAAAGGTCAGTTTTCATTCCAATCCCATAGAAAGGCAATGCCAAAGAATGCTCAAACTACCGCACAATTGTATTCATCTCACATGCTAGTAAAGTAATGCTCAAAATTCTTCAAGCCAGGCTTCAGCAATATGTGAACTGTGAACTTCCAGATGTTCAAGCTGGTTTTAGAGAAGGCAGAGGAACCAGAGATCAAATGGCCAATATCCACTAGATCATCAAAAAAGCAAAGGAGTTTCAGAAAAACATCTATTTCTGATTTATTGACTATACCAAATTCTTTGACTTTGCTAATCACAATAAACTGTGAACAATTCTGAAAGATGTGGGAATACTAGACCATCTGACCTGCCTCTTGAGAAACCTATATGCAGGTCAGGAAGCAACAATTAGAACTGGACATGGAACAACAGCCTGGTTCCAAATGGGAAAAGAAGTACATCAAGGCTGTCTATTGTCACCCTGCTTACTTAACTTATATGCAGAGTACATCATGAGAAACGCTGGGATGGAAGAAGCACAAGCTGGAATCAATATTTCCAGGAGAAATATCAATAACCTCAGATATGCAGATGACACCACCTTTATGGCAAAAAGTGAAGAGGAACTAAAAAGCCTCTTGNCTGAGAGGGATTGGGGGCAAGAGGAGAAAGGGATGACAGAGGATGAGATGGCTGTATGGCATCACTGACTCGATGGATATGAGTCTGAGTGAACTCCAGGAGTTGGTGATGGACAGGGAGGCCTGGTGTGCTGCGATTCATGGGGTCACAAAGAGTCGGACATGATTGAAAGACTGAACTTAACTGAACTGAATGTTAATAATATTCCACTGCATACTATCTTATAGGTTTCATGAGTTATGTTATTTAAAGAAAAATATTTTTTTCTTTTTACTGCTCTGTCTGAATTAGTTGCATTTTTTTGTCTTCCAGCTCACTAATCTGTTCTTCTCCTTCACACAGTCTAATTTTGAGCCACTCTATTTTTCAGCTCAGTTATTTGTCAGCTCTGCAGCATCTGTTTTGTACTTTCTTATGTTTTCTGTTTTCTGTTGAAGTTCTCATTGTGTTCATGTCATCTTCTCCCAAGTTTATTGAGCATCCTTGTGACCATTGCTTTTAATTTTTTATCAATTTTTTATTACTTACCTCTGTATCAAGGTTTTTTTGAGTTTTTTTTTCTTCTGGAACGTTATTTTTTTCCCTTATTCTGTTTGATTCTCTGTTTTTGTGTCCATATATTAGGCAAAATAGCTACCTGTCTTCTTCTTGAAAGAGTGACTTTGTGTAGGAGATAAAATTTCTTGTTTAACCTTGCCCTTGCTCTTATATGATTTTAGAAACCTTTGTGAATATCTAAACTTCTCTATTAGTTCTGATATGTCCCTCTTATTGAGAGTGCTCTGAGACCTGTCAGTTCACCAAGAAGAGGATGCACCTTCAGCAACTAGTTTCAGACTATTGAAAGCCATATATATACAGTCCTATGGGGTTTCAGGAGAAGGCAATCGCAACCCACTCCAATACTCTTGCCTGGAAAATCCCATGGATGGAGGAGCCGTGTAGGCTGCAGTCCATGGGATCGCGAAGAGTCAGGCACGACTGAGTGACTTCACTTTCATTTTTCACTTTCATGCATTGGAGAAGGAAATGGCAACCCACTCCAATGTTCTTGCCTGGAGAATCTCAGGGACCGGGGAGCCTGGTGGGCTGCCGTCTACGGGGTTGCGCAGAGTTGGAGACGACTGAAGCAACTTAGCATGGGGTTTCAATTGTAATCCCTACTGGCCTTCAATCCAGAAAATCTGGAGGTGTCTCCTGGATGACACTGGTAAAAAATTGTGACACCACACACACACACACACACACACACACACACACATATGATCCTTTCTGGGAGAACCTTTTTAGCTGCAGTAAGGCCACAGGGGTGCACAAGGTTGATATCTTACTGCTTACATTCTCTAGAATGCATCCTTAGCCTCTGGATGTATGGAAAAGCTGAAGTCTATACCTTAGGCTACAGCTCTAGGCTATCTAAACAGGCCTTTCATTATTTCATTTGTTATTTATTTATTTCACAGGAAAACAGGAGTTATGTTTTAGTCAGCTGTGTGTGCGATACTCTGGGGATGGAGGCCTGTCAAGTACTGTCTTTCTGATTGTCACAGTCTGGGCAGCTCAAGAATGTCAGCCCCCTTGGCCACCAAGTAAGGCACTCAAGTAGCTTCTGTGTGGATTATATGTGTCCAGTGGTTTTAGCTAGGCAGCCGGAGAGTATAGGGAACAAGGTACATTCACTAACTTCAGAAGGCAGCAGGAAAATGTCTTGACTGTGTACACCTGTGAGTTTCAGTAATGCATTGGTGGGTTAATTCTCTGCCTATGCACATGTGAATTTTAGGCTGGAAGGAGGAAATTTTCATGATCGGTCAGTTCCAACAAGGAATTGGGGAGATATTGCATCTGTGGGTACTCTCCAGCTTTTAAGGCAGTGACATAGCATCCCAATCCATTGACCCTCTATGTCTTTCAAGGCTGTGATATGGTGTTACCTCTGAGCTCACTTACCTATGCTAGTAGGGCAGGTGGAGAATGAAATAATGGTATCTACCAGTACCCCTGTCACCCAGGAGAGTTTCAACTATCCCTTGATCCTCAACAGATACTTTTGGATGAGTTTCCTTCACATAGAGTCTAGAAGCTTTCAAACTATTTTCTCACTGGATCTCAGAGTAAGTGGGACTGCATGTGAGCCCTTTAAAAAGATGATCTCAGTTTCTTAAAGTATTTCTGTGGGTGCTTAGTCACTNTGGATGAGTTTCCTTCACATAGAGTCTAGAAGCTTTCAAACTATTTTCTCACTGGATCTCAGAGTAAGTGGGACTGCATGTGAGCCCTTTAAAAAGATGATCTCAGTTTCTTAAAGTATTTCTGTGGGTGCTTAGTCACTGCTGCTGCTGTTGCTGCTAAGTCGCTTCAGTCGTGTCCGACTCTGTGCGATCCCATAGACAGCAGCCCCTGAGTCATGTCCAATTCTTTGTGATCCCGTGGACTATAGCCTGCCAGGTTCCTCTGTCCATGGGCTTCTCCAGGCAAGAATATTGGAGTATGTTGCCATTTCCTCCTCCAGGGGATATTCCGAACCCAAGGATTGAGCCTGTGTCTCCTGCATTGCAGGCAGATTGTTTATCTACTGAGCCATCAAGGAAGCCCCTTGAATTTTAGTTCTGTTGGTTTCCTAAGGAAGATATTTTGGGGCTTCATTTCTCCACTACAGATTCGAAGAGCATCAACCCCTCATTCCTCCAGGGGAAGCACCAGACTGATGATATCCCTCCATATTTTTTATCATGTGTCACCTCACCAGGGGTTCACAGTGACTGTCTTTGCTTTGTCTTGATGTAGTCCTTTATCCCTATTTTGCGAAGAAGCAGTTCATCTATTTTTTTGGATCTTTTTCAGAGGGTAATAATTCACATGTAGATGTAGATCTGGTGTGTCCATGGGAAGAGATGCATTCAGGATCTTCCTATGCTGCCATCTTGGACCTCTCCACCTAATTTTATTCCTTTCTGTTCTTTTAATATTTTCTTTTCCTGTTTGTATTCATTCTCTTTTCTTTTTAAATTTAGCTTATTCTTCTATTCCTAGTTCCTTAAGTTTGGAGCTTAGATCATTTATTTAACACTGTTCTTCTTTACTAAGTATTAATGTTATAAATTTCCCCCCTTTAATCACTGCTTCCACTATTTTCCAAACTGTTGTTATATAGAGCTTTCACTTTTATTCAATTTAAAATATTTTGTAACTTCCCTTGTTACTTCCTTTTTAACTCTTCAGTGATTTAGCCATAAATTATTTAAGCCTCATATATTTTAAGCTTATCAAATATTACTTTTGTATTAATGTTATTATATACTATAGTCTAAAAAAGACTTTGAATAGTTTCTAGTCTTTTAGATTCACTAGTGGTTTTCATGGCCTAGAATATGATTTATCTTGGTGAATGTCCCAGGTGCTTTTGAAAATATTTTCTATTTTGATGTCATGCTGGTGCTGGTGCTGGTGCTGGTAAGTTGCTTCAGTTGTGTCTGACACTGTGCTACCCCATAGACGGCAAGCTCACCAGGCTCCCCTGTCCCTGGGATTCTCCAGGCAAGAATACTGGAGTGGGTTGCCATTTCCTTCTTCAATGTATGAAAGTGAAAGTGAAGTCACTCAGTCATGTCCGACTCCTAGCGATTCCATGGACTCAGCCTATCAGGTGCCTCCGTTCATGGGATTTTGTAGGCAAGAGTACTGGAGTGGGTTGCCATTGCCTTCTCCATAGTTATGCTATATAAATGACAATTTAGTTCATTTGTTGACATGTTGATTCAATCTTCTATACTTTTATTACTTTTCTATCTACTTGCTCTATTGATTGTGGAAAGACATATTGATGTTTCCATCTATAATTGTAGAGTTGTTTATTTCTTATTTTAGTTCTATCAGTTTTTCTTTCATTTACTTTGAAACTCTGTTACTAAGTGCTATTTAGGAACCATTACAGTTATTGGATAATTGATTTTTCATAACTGCTTAATGTCTCTTGTTATCCTTAGTAATAGTAATTGTTCTGAAGCCTACCATTTATCATATTAATATATTCCAGACTTCTTTTGACTATTGTTTGCATGGTATTGTTTGCATGGTATGTAGTCTTACATTTTCTTTGACTTTTGGCATATACATGACTTTACATTACAACTGAGTTTCTTTTATACAGCTTAGTGGCTCAGAGGTTAAAGTGTCTGCCTGCAATGTGGGAGACTGGGTTCGATCCCTTAGTCCAATCCCTGGGTCGGGAAGATCCCTTGGAGAAGGAAATGGCAACCCACTCCAGTATTCTTGCCTGGAGAATCCCATGGACGGAGGAGCCTGGTGGGCTACAGTCCATGGGGTTGCAAAGAGTCACACATGACTGAGCGACTTCACTAGTTGAGTCTTTTTTATTCTTTACACAATCAGGTAAAATCTGTCTTTAAATCTCTATTTAGATCATTTACTTTCTATGCAGTTATTTGTTTCAGTTTCTTTAGATTTAACATTTTATTACTCATTTTCTCTTTTCTCTTTCTGTTTTTTTGCCTGTTTATTCCCACTTTATTATTTTTCATTATATGAATGTTTTAGCATTTCATTTTAATTTATATACTAAGCTTCTAGTGATATTTCTTTATATTACTGCTTCATGCCTTGCTTTAAGGATTACAACACGCATATTCCTAGCCTTTTGCAACCTAATTGGCTTAATATTTTAGTACTTCACATGAAATTCAGATGTCTTAAAAACATGTAAGACTCCTTATTATTATTACTCTCCTTTATTTTATAGTTGTCAAATATATCTATATACACTTAAACCTACTGTCAGTGTGGTAATTTTTATTTTCAATATTTCTAAATAAAAATTTTGAATATACACATAAATATTAAATATACACATAAATATTAAAAATAAAAATTACTACATTGACAGTAGGTTTTTATTATATATAGATATGATAGTTTGACAACTGAATATTTATGTGTATATTTAGAGACTTCCCAGTGGCTCAGTGGTAAAGAATCTGCTTGCAGTGCAGGAGCCGCAGAAGACTCAGGTTCAATCCTTGGGTCAGGAAGATCGCCTAAATGAGAGCATGGCAATCCACTCTAGTATTCTTGCCTATAGAATCCCATGGACAGAGAAGACTGGCGGGCTATTGTCCAAAGGGTTGCAAAGAGTTGGGCATGACTAAAGAGACTTAAACACACATGCATATGTGCATATCTGAAAAAATATACACATAAATATTACAAAAATAATAGTTATATATTTACGCAAGCACTCACCACCCAAGTCATGGAATTCCCTAAGTGAGTTTCACTATTGGAAATGGCACAAGAGGGAAGATAAAAATAAAGTATGAATACCCTCTGCCCTCTTTGGAACATGTGGTCTCTTTTTCTTTATTCCTGTGGCTAGAAAGATGGGATTTCAATTGGAGATTTAGCTGACAGCGTGCTCACTGCTACACAGCCTCATGACTGGAGTGTTCCTTCAAACCACAAAAGAAACAAAAAATTGAGGCTCCAACCCACATACAGCTTGGTTCTCATATTTTTTTACTTTAATGTATAGATTACTTGTAAGGGTCCTCAGGTACTTGATTTTTTGCTTCTTATCCAGTTGCTTAGCAGAAGACACAGGCTAAAGAGGGTATACTTGGCTGAAAGAAATATAATTCCATGTATGTTTCCCAGGATGATAAAGAGTTATGAAAAAATGAAAAACTACTCATGTCATGTGTAAAATAGAGCACATGACATATTGATTTCATATAAGACTTTTTATTTATGCAGTAAACAAGATATACAAGTTTTATGTAAATTTAATGAAAAACATAGTCTTTAAATTGAAATGTACTGTGTGAGGAAAAAAACATTTTTTGTGTGTGAATTGCTAGGAACCAGATAAACTGGATAGCATGTGAATCTATATAAAATGTTTCTCCTTGACTTTTCTGAGTGAATTTTACTGCTATGATGTGTACTACATATTTAGTCATTAAAAAAAAAAAAAAACTTTACCAAAAAATACACATAAGAGACAAAAGGACATGCTTAAATGTAGTTTTCATGATATGACACAAACTGATTCTGGCTCTTAAATATTTTATTAATTTGGTTTTTAGATGATGCAAAAAATACATACAGTGAAATTACAGAGATTAGTGTTTAGGATTTAAACTTTCAAAGGAAAGATGGACAACAAGCATAAATGCTATATCTATAAAAGAGTGATTTGACCTCTGTAAACCTTGTTTTCATCATCTCTAAAAGTGGAATAATAACTTTACTCTTTGTTAAATTTATTTGGCAGGTTATATAAGCAAGCATTTACAAAGTACTTCACCATGCTTCTAGTGCTTGATGCTCAGCAAATGACTGTTGATGTCATTATTATATTCCAGTATTATATCAGATACTAGGGAAATGAACTGTAATAAGAACACATACCAATTCTGAAGAAACAAGTAGAAAAGCATACTAGTGAAAAGCTATGTAACCACATTGTAATCAAGTTATTGAATTACAACACAATAATTGTAAAAGCTTTAATATAACAAATACAACTGAACTTGAAGATGAAAGCAAAAGGCCATTTTCATATGTATGTTATCTCACACTATCTACATGAAGTTTTCCATCAATATGAAAAAAATTATGTAAAATGTTAAAAAAATGAGATCTCATCAATGTTGGGGTAAGAAAAATCTCTAAGGTATTTTATTATGAAGATGCAGAGATACAAATGACTGTGATTATGCTGCCATTTGAGTAAAATGAAATACACTCATGCACACATATATGCTTATTATTGTAATGATATGTAGAGAAAAACCACAAACAGTATTTATCCTGGAGGAGAGATGGGATAGAGTAACAAAACAAAGATTTGCTTTTCAACTTAAAGTTTTCAAAATATTTTCCATCACTTTATATTATGTCTATTTAGAATTTTAATAACACAGAGAAAACATAATATTGGAAAGTATTTTTATGATTAATAAAATGTATATAGAGTAGTCATTCAATAAAGGTTAATATTTTAAGCACCTAATTAATAGTATCATTTAATTAAAGAGGATTGGGAGCTCGTGTACACCTGTGGTGGATTCATGTCGATGTATGGCAAAGCCAATAGAGTATTGTAAAGTAAAATAAAGTAAATAAATAAGATCCATCAGCTAATTAATTTTTTTATTTATTATTATCATCCTTCCAAAATTCTTGATGAATTTCCAGAACTTCCTTAGGGTGTCAGAAATATTCATTGATCTGCATACAAACTAAACTATTTATCAAATGTCTTACAATTTTCCAATATTTCTACCATTCCTTTCATTTTTCCTGTAGTTTGTTAAGCTCAGAATGACATTCTCTACTTCCTTTATGACTTTTTAATAGCTGGGTGAGGTAGGGATTTCTGAGACTCCAAAGTCCAAGGGCTTTACTTTAGTAAACTTTGCTCAGGTAACCATGCATCTCTCCAAGTAGGTCACCTGGACTCTGGATTGAGGCCATCGCTTCATCTTTGCTGTTCTAAGACATGGGTCTCGGACTTTTCCAATATTTTAGTGTGACTTCTTCTGCATGGTAGCATGGCATGAACCTATTTTATGTATGTGTATTTTGTCACAAATATATATATATATTTAAAATATGCCTATATAAATTATGTATATGTACACACATATGTGTTTATATATACATATATATATATAATTTCAACCAAAAGCACATTGGGCCTCCTATAAAACTTATGATTTTAATGTAAGTTGTTAAACTAGAGGAGTTTGAAGCAGACACAGCAGGCTGCCTATTAAATACCCATTTTCTCTTTGTGCTTACTAAGAGAGCCCCAGTTCTAATTGGGGTGACATTATGCTTTGCTAAAAATATGCTTTTTACCAGGCCATCTGGCTGATAGGTAACAGCAATGTTGCACAGTTCTGTACAGGGCCACCCCTCCATAGTTCAGGGCTCCAAGCAAATGTTTTGTGGGCCTCTCTTTCTATAAACAGTTTGATTAAAAATATATTACAGACTTCTGGTGAGCTGTATTAGACATATTTTTCCTATTTCTCTTGATGAATGCAACTTAAAATCCTGATTATTAAATATAAAACGAACAGAAATATGCTGAATGGTGAAGAAAAGTAGATAGCCTGTCTAGCAATATGGTCACAGAGGGATGATATAAGGTAGTAAATTCTTTCGGTTTTCTCTTTGTCTTGTATATACCAGACTGTGAAGCCAACCACCCAGAGATGTCAATGGACACAGATTAAGAAAAATAAATAAAAAATAAACAAGAAGAACATACTTTCTCTGTTAAAAGGCCAAGAAACGGTAGACATGCAGGGCAAAAAGTTTTGGAAATAACCACTCTACTCCAGTAAAACAGCACATTAAAAAAAAAAAAAAAAAAAAAGGAAGGATCCCACTCTCAATTCCATCAGCAAAAACTGAGTGGAAAACCAAAATTTCATTCGGTGTCCCAAACTCCTGTTCAGGGAGATGTCAGAGTAGGCATGGTCAGGAGCCAGCACTCTCCTCACCAAAGATCTTGGAGTGTCTTAACAAGCTCACTGCTCTGTTCAGACTAAGTTGACAGCGTAAGGGAAATCTATAGGTCTCTCCTGCCTGTGAGTAACAAAAAGCCTCTTTCCTGCCTGCTTGGAGGGATGGCAGAGGGGCTCTAACGGAGAAATACACTTCTACTGAGGCTTACTGAGAACAGTGCTACCTTCTCCATGGTCTCAGTGGAGGCCACATGTAGAACAGTAAAAGTACATCTCTGTCCTTCCTAGCCAGGTTGGTACAAGTGGCTGCCTAGACAGGGAGAAATTTGGTCTACATATAAACACCTCTGAGGAATGTGTTTTTTAATTTTTTTTTCCACTTTGGCTACAGGGCTTTTATTCAGTCAAAATGAGTGTGACAGAACCCAAGATGGGGCAGATGGCCCCCCTCCTCTCTCCCACAGATCCACGCTTCTTAGGGGTAGGGGGTTCCAGGAGGAAAGGGGTGGAGACGACACTGCAGGGACCAAGGGGCGCTGCTTGGGAGGTGTGAGGTGCCCGGGTCTCAGGCCCAGCATTGGGGAGAAGGGACGATGCCCCTCCCCAGGTNATAAAAATAATAATTAGAGGAATAGAGGACTTAAAAATTTAAGAAAGTTAAAAAAGAAGAAGAAAAAATAAAATTAAAAAGAAGAAGAAAAAGCAATCACACAACCACATCAACTAAAAAAAAAGATTGATCATAAAAGTATTAAAGGTATATCTGGCCCTTTCTCTGGTGTTGTGGGCCGTGTTGGGTCACTACCAAGGCGGCTCCCTCTGTTTAACTTCCTGTTTGCTGGTCTCTTCAGTGCCTGATTTCCGTCTTGACACAGGGAGGGCGGTGGTGGACTCCACGCTGGCCTTGCCTCTGTTCACAACGCACACCGCTCAGGCTCTACTTTGCTCCTCCGGGAACCATCTGAGGTCGGCCCTAGGCTTCATGCACCTCCCTGGTCTAAGCCACTCAGGCTTGGTGCTCAGGAAGCCCTCAGACGCGTACATTTGGTTGGGCTTGCGTTTTGTGTGCTTCCCAGGTCCGAGTAGCTCAAGAGTTTGGCAAGCGCAATCACTGCAACTTATGGCCTTTCTGTGCTGCCCAGTTTTCTGGGTGTACCACTGCCGTTCCTTCTCAGGCAGATGATGACTGTCTAGAACCCCCAGAAGTCTTAGTTAGCAATTAAACTTNCTTCCCAGGTCCGAGTAGCTCAAGAGTTTGGCAAGCGCAATCACTGCAACTTATGGCCTTTCTGTGCTGCCCAGTTTTCTGGGTGTACCACTGCCGTTCCTTCTCAGGCAGATGATGACTGTCTAGAACCCCCAGAAGTCTTAGTTAGCAATTAAACTTGCTTGCAATTTGATAGGTAATGTCTCTCTTGGGCTGTGCTTGCCGCCTTCCAGCCCTTAAGGCTCTGACTGCCTGTTACTGGAGGGGGATGGTCTGCAGCTGGCGATTTCCAATCCATCCTTTCTTCTGTGTGCAGTCCTGGCGGTGTCTTATGTTCGAGTGTTTTGCGTGGTAGCTATCCCAGTCTGGTTTGCTAGCCCAAGTTAGTTCACTCTGGCCACGCATGGGGCGTTCCGGCCTGATTTTCAAAAAAGCCCTGCAGGCCGCGCTTCCCACGGCCCAATTCTTAGAAAGCACTGCCGCCTGCACCTCCCGCTCCTCCCTGCCCAACCCCCACTTGCTAGTGGCGGATGCAGATGTCTGCGCTGCTTTTTTGCTGGGGGATTTACTGTTGGGCTCGAAATCTGTTGATTTTAATTATTTATTTTTCCTTCCTGTTATGTTGCCCTCTGTGCTTCCAAGGTTCACCACAGACTCGGCTGCAAGAATGTTTCTTGGTATTTGGAAACCTCTCTTTTTAAGAGTCTCTTCCAGGGACAGGATTCCTTTCTCAGGACAGAGCTCCCTCCCTACCTCCTTTGTCTCTTTTTTTGTCTTTTATATTTTTTTTCCTACCTGTTTTTGAAGCCAATAATCTACTTTGCTGGGTGACTGATGTCCTCTGCCAGCATTCAGAAGTTGTTTTGTGGAATTTACTCAGCGTTGAAATGTTCTTTTGGTGAATTTGTGGGGGAGAAAGAGGTGTCCCCATCCTATTCCTCTGCTATCTTAGGACTGCCCCCCCAAAACTTCTTCTGACCTCAGCGGGTGATGCGGAGGCCCNTTCAGAAGTTGTTTTGTGGAATTTACTCAGCGTTGAAATGTTCTTTTGGTGAATTTGTGGGGGAGAAAGAGGTGTCCCCATCCTATTCCTCTGCTATCTTAGGACTGCCCCCCCAAAACTTCTTCTGACCTCAGCGGGTGATGCGGAGGCCCTGCATTCTTATTTATTTTATGTCTAGCTTGTTCCTTCTGTGAATTCTACCACCAAGGCAAAATGGTGACTGACGTTGACTGCCCAAGGTTTTCTCACTGTTCAGTTTCCCAGTGCTATCATCATCCAACATTTGAATTCTTTTCAATGTCCTACATAGAATTAAAAGAGGTACTTTTGGCCACCCTGCCCAAACTCTCAACAACATACCTGGATTTTAATTACCAGTAAAGGTGAAACTAAGAATGGAATCTACAATGGTGAATTGTAAAAGTTCCTGTTTCTTCTCTACTTTTATCATAAATTCTGATGACTTTTTAGTCATTACCATTTAATGTCATTTCCTTTCTCTATCACTCTGTCCTCTATATATAATATATGATATGATTTTAAATATTTATTTTGGTATGCATAATGCATTGCATATATGAATGTGTGCAAATAAATACCTGTATACATTTAAATGCATTTATTTTTTAAGTGAATCTACACATGTATTGAGGCTCTCCAGAGAAACAAAATCAGCTATATTTAATTATTTACATTTTTTTTGTTCCTTATCTTTGAATTGTCACCAAAGGTCATTTGGGGTTGCAGACACATTGTGAAGTATCAGAGGAAAAGTGAATCAGTAGGAGACAGGATAATGGTTATCAGTTATACCAACTATTTTCTTACAGGGAGGAAAATCAGCCATGGTAAAAAAGATCATTGGTTTTGCTGTGCTGGACAAAGAAGAAGAAAGAGTAGTCTGCACACAACCTGGGGATGATTCTTACATATAGCAGAAGTGGCAGCCATGGCCTCCATGGCTTTCTCATTGATCTGTAGGACCTTGGGCAGTTACAAGTCTCTTTTTGATGACACCCAAGAAGAGGAGCCTTGGCTTGCTAGAAGGCATCAGACATTGAAGAAGACAGGAAAACAGTCAACTATCACAGGAAAAGGTGCTCAACATTATTAACTGCTGTGGGTTAGTCACTTAGTCATATTTGACTCTTTGCAACCTCGTGGAGTCTAGCTTGCCAAGTTCCTCTGTCAATGGAATTCTTCAGGCAAGAATACTGGAGTGGGTTGCCATTCCTTTCTCCAGGAGATCTTCTAAACCCAGAGGATCAAACCAGGATCTACCCTAGGCAGATTCTTTACTGTCTGAACCACAGGGAAGCCCCAGATGAGTCCTTCCCAGGATGTGAAGAGCATCCTCCATGTCATGTTTCTTCTCTAGCTTAAGTCTAAGGAGGAAGTCTTCCATCTCTTATTCATCCATCATGCCTTGTTTTATCAATTATATTAATTTCTCAGAAGTAAGTTATTTTTCCACCCCATTCACAATTGGTCTTTTTCTCTGGAAGCATGTTATACCTATTTAGCTTCTTGCCAATTAAGAGAAGCACCAAATTCTTGGTAAATAGTTCTTCTATATATGTCCTTTCAAAGGTAGATTCCTCAAACATCACTTACACAGAATTGTCTTCATTCTTGCAGACTTTCAATGATTTTTCCTTTGTCTGAAATTTGTTAAACTGATGACCTTAGTTTCCTGTGAATTAGATGACTTTCACAGGAATCAGATTAATTCCTGAATTAACTGAATTTGCAGATGACAACTTTATAATTTCACTTTTGATTTCTTGGCGAGCCAGGTATATCTGTGTTTTCTGAACTCCTCTTTAAAGTTGTTAAGGTCAGATTCTTCCATCTATGCTTGGTAGAATTTCAGCAGCAATCTTTGAAAGATGAGAGGAAATAATAAGACTTTTTTCCAAAGAGCCTTTTGGCAGTTCTAAGCAGGTACTGGGCATCAGTCTTGGGAACTTTGATGAAGCAACTGGAAGTCCTGGTGGACATATTCACCTCTGATTCCACTTTTACTTAATACCTGGATTGTAGTTTTTCTATGTGCTCTCATAAAAACCATGGGCAGGTCAGAAAAGATGCTTTTGGGAGACAAAAACATGTTTCTCAGTATCAGTACAAGTCAAAAGTATATTATAATACACTTATGTATAACATAATTACATTCCTTAATGTAAATGTTAATTACATTTAACATATGTATATAAAAATGTGTACCCTATAATGCTAGAAACATGCTATATGTGTGTGTATGTGTGTGTGTGTGTACTTTTCTTCCTTTGGAATAGGGAATTGACTCACATGATTATGGAAGTTGAGAAGTCCCACAGATTGCAGTCACCAAGCTATATAGAACCAGGAGAGCTAATGGTGTTGCTTCAGTCTGAAAGCCAGTAGGTTGGAGAACCAACTAGGGAGGATCCAGTGTTTCAGTTTCAGGGCAAAGCCAGACAATGACTGATTTCCCAATGAAAACATTTGAGCAAAAGGAATTTTTCTTACTCAGCCTTTTGGTTCTATTCAGGTCTTGTTGTTTAGGAGGAGACTCACAGTAGAGAGAGCAATCTCCTCTACTTATTGCACTGATTGAAATGTTTATCTCATCCAGAAATATCTCATAGAAATATCCAAAGTACTGTTTGTCCAAATCTTTGGCACTTGTGGCTTAGTTAAATTGACATATAAAATTAGCCATCACAACACAAAATTAAATATAATTAACCTTTGCAGTCATAAATGCACCAAGAATATAATTTCCTTTACTTAAAAAAAAAAAAAAAAACCTTTAAAAGCAGATATTAACCATTTGAACTGGAAACCTGCATATAGTCTAGAGAAGAAAATTCTCTACATCCTGCTCATTTTCCAGGCTAAGATGCTTATCTTACATGATTGATAATTGAAAAAGAGATCCTGGAAGTGGGTCAATGGAAAATCAGAAAGCCTCCTAAAGGTGAACTTCTTTAAAAGAGGCTGATCATCTTCAATGGGTCCTTCACCCACCCCTAAAAGCAAGATTCACTTGTGTAATGAATTTAAGCTTTTCTCCAAACATTTTTTTCTATCAGAAAAAGAAATATTTTATCTTTGGATGGTTCCCTCAGTGTCATTTTCTTTCATATTCTAATTACCCACTAAATAATATTAGAATAAAGGTGAAATGAAGTCCCTTTTAAATCAACATGTGGAATGATTCCAGAAATGATTTACATTCATTCCACAAGACTTTGCCACGTATGAATCTGCCACATGGGAATGTTTTCCTCCTCAAACTGCCGACTTTCTTACTAAACCACTGAGATGACAGTTTATTTCTGAGCCCAAAGCTCATATTATTTTTCTTTTTTGCAGAATGCTTATTGGCTTCAAAGAGGACATACAAGGAAAAAGGACTTACCTTAGTTCTTGAGAACTGAGGCAGAGGTGCTTTTTCGGCATTTAACAATACTAAGAAGGAGAAAAGATGATCATAGCTGACTTTTCATAGCAACTGATTGCAGGGGGCAAATTGCTAAATTAAATAGAAGCCACATTCTCTCACACATTGCCTCCTATGAGTCTTCTTTCTTAAGCACAGATAAGGAAAAATAAATATATTGCTATCATTTTATTCTGCTATTATTTAATCAACGTTCATCCAAGACTACTTTGCTAAGTAAAAACAAGTACAAATGTGAATCCTTTGCTTTGATCTTGTGGAATGCCTCTTTACTTACTCTGAATTAACTCAACAATCACTTTCTCTGAATACTGTTAAAATACCATTAGAGTCACAAATTTACTTATGGCTCTTATCCTCTAAGGGTTTTTAAGCCATGTAACCTAGGACTAATGCAGACAATATAGGGAGGAGGTGATTTCCTCTCCTTTTGCACACAGGAAATGTTCAATAAATGTGAGATGGTATCATTGTTTTCATGAATACTAGTTATTTTTTGCCCCCTCATATCTCTGCTGAAACCTGTTGACCATCCCAACGCCACCAACAAAATACACACACCTACATCCTGGTGAAACAACAGCATCCCACCCACTCACATTTACACTTAGAGAAATCCAACTGAAAGATTCCACACTGATCCACTCATAAGAGGGTGAACGTATATTCCTGTGTCTGAAGACAAGAAGAATGCCGTGCTTGCCTACTCCCCAAGCATAAGAATACAGGCTAAGTGGAAAAAATAAATTTTCTACTTCGCTTCATATTACCAAAGTGTACCTGTATAATGTAAAGGAATAAGCACAGATTTTTAGAGTAAAAGAGTGAAAGTGTTAGTCACTCAGTCCTGTCCAACTCTGGAACCCTGTGGACTGTAGCCCACCAGGCTCCTCTGTCCATGGAATTCTCCAGGCAAGAATACTGAACTGGGTTGTCATTTCCTTCTTCAAGGGATCTTCCTGACCTAGGGATCAAACCCAGGTCTCCTGCATTGCAGGCAGATAGAGTCAAGAAGACCTGGGTTTGAAACTCAACTCCCTGCTTATTAGATCTGTGATACGAGTTTAATATGCTTGTCTAAAAAATGGAGCTAGTGATAACATTTCTTAAAACATTTCCTGCCCCAAGTCATTTCTCAGGAAGTCTTTGTTAAATGTTTCATTCATTTCCTTATAATTAAAAGTCAGGAGATTGGCCTAGAAATCTTTTTGGTATCTTATGACACTATGAAATTGTTTTATAGATAGATTCCTGAAGTTCCTAGCTATATGATGGTCCTTAGATAACCTTTGGGAATTGCCATTAATCTTTTTTTCCCTATTTTCCCAGCAGTGTAATTTCACTTTCATTGAATATCTTTGTAGGTTGCCAGAACTCTATAGGCTTAAGCATGGCATTCATGAATTTAAGTAGCTTCACTTCATGAGTTGGAGCCAAGGTAAGGATTCTGCTAGATACCGGCTGCTGCGGCTGTTGCGGCTGCTAAGTCGCTTCACTCGTGTCCAACTCTGTGTGACCCCAGAGATGGCAACCCACCAGGCCTGGGATTCTCCAGGCAAGAACACTGGAGTGGGTTGCCATTTCCTTCTCCAATGCATGAAA
>SJYV01029824.1:741440-759654 GCA_006410875.1 Neotragus pygmaeus
AAATTAAGTATTTTTATTTTCATTAAATTGTATATGACTTTAAACAAACACATAAAAAAGCATCTGAAGATAAGAAGAAACAGACTGTGCATTTGAGCTCCCAAGAAGGCAATAAACAGAAATCCATTTGGGTATTTATTTAGTCAAAGATTTCACAGTTTCCCACTAGAGGGAAAAGCAAGATAATTCCTTCAAGTACACAGCTAAGTGCTGTGCTCAGGCCATTTGACTTCCTGTTTCATTATTGCTGTGCTTGCAAAAATACCACGTAGTGGGGAAGACAATATATGCATTAACTCTGCATGCATTAACATATTGTTAACTATACAATGTTGTTCCATGGATCTCTGGAACTTTTCATCTTGCATGACTGAAATCCTCCTCCCTGTTTCCTTCACCACCCTCATCCCTGGGAAATGACCATTCTGCTTTCTGTTTTAATGATTTTCACTATTTTAGATACCCTAGATAATCGAATCAAGCAGTATTTGTGCTTCTTTGACTTGCTTGTTTCATTTAGCTTAATGTCTTTGGCATGGATGAAATTTGAGGACATTGTTTTAAACTTTTGATCACAATCTATAGTCCTAGCGTACAAAACATTCATTTCTCTTACACTAGATAAAACTGGCTTGTTATAACTAAATATAACTTACAGCACTAAAAGTTAAATAAAATCACAAAAGAAAATAAGAAAAATTCATTCTTGGGACTTCCCTGGTAGCCCAGTGATTGAGACTTTGCCTTCCAATGAATGAGATTGTGGGTTCAATCCCATGTGCCTCATGGCCAAAAAGACAAAAACAACACAAAACGGAAGCAAAATTGTAGCAAATTCAATAAAGACTTTTAAAAAGTGGTCCAGATAAAAAATCTTTAAAAAAATGAAAAATGCATTTTTCTTTCTTCAATCAAGCTTTTGCTGTTGTTGCTATTAAGTAATTCTCCCTATTTCATTTCAAGTAATTTTACAGTGTTGTGAAGAAATGCCATAATATTTTTTGCCACAAAAATATATCTTAAGCATTTCAGCACAGTTAAAACCAGATAGAACCTTTAGGTAACTCCAACAATAGTTAAATCAGTGGCCAAAAAGAAAAATGAATGTGTCAGAGGACAGGACACAGAGAGAAAAATCAAAACTTCTAAACTCCTAAAACTGGTGGTATCAAAATGCACTCAGACTGGAATTATAGTTAAAATTTGTTGGTTTGACATAATCACCTGTTTCCATATTATTATTTTTTCTGATTAATCAAAGTATTATACCTGCTATTCAGATATGCAGAGTCATGTCTGACTCTGCAATGCTATGGACTGTAGCCTACCAGGCTCCTCTGTCCGTGAATTTCCCAGGCTGGAGTGGGTTGTCATTTCCTCCTCCAGGGGATCTTCTGTACCCAGAGATTGAACTCCTATCTCCTGTAGTGCCTGCATTCCAGGCGGATTTGCAATGTGACATGAACAAGATTTGGAATCACCAGTCAGGATTTAAATCTTGCACTCAGTTGTTATCATGACTTTGGATTACTTAGTTACTTACTTTGTTAATCTTGCTTGTCTAATCTGTAAACTAGGTGCTAGTATGTAATTCTCAGGTTGTAAAGATTAAATAAATGTATATAAATGTATTCATGTATAAATTAATGTATATAGCGTTCGGCATAGTTCCAATCACATTGCATGCAGATTCTTTACTGTCTGAGCCACCAGGGAAACCCCACCAATCACATAGAAATAATAATTATTATTTGTTTTTAATCTGACAGACACCTTTGGAGGGCTTTGTAGTGCTGTTTCCTTCTGTCTGCTTTTAAAACCAAGAGGCCCTTGGCATAGGTTCACCTTGGAATGACTCACGGTCATCAGATAACTTCTTTCTTTGAAGTCCTCTATCAAATACTGTCAATGTAATTCAAGGGGCAATTAATCATTTACTACTTATGAAATCTGTTCTCCTGTTGTCTTGTACTGCTAATCAGCAGCTTGATTTTCAAATTAACTGTTGATGACTTTCTTACCTCTCAATTTATAAGCACCTTGAAAGCCAAGACTGCTAAGTATTGTCTTTCCAGTAAAATTTTAGCAAATATAATAAATGGGAAAGCATATTTTCAAAAACAAAGCATGCTTGTAAAAAGCTATATTGAATAAATTACTCAGGGGCTCCAAATTTACACAGGATAGTTTGTCCCTGTGCTGAATATTTCCATTCAACTACAAGTTTACAATATTTAAAATTTTCTGTCATTGTGTGTTCTTTAATGTGTCTGCCTCAAGCAGTCCCTCTCCACTCAGCTTCAGGATTTCTAAATTGTTCTCTGCTGTAACAAATCAATTTACATATCAGTGAATTTATTTTATACAGCTTGAAGCTAACAAATTCTGTGAAAATAGTTTTCCTTAGTACCACATAGGACTTATAGATCTATTTTCTGGATGAGATTTACATCCTTGTTTTTCAAATCATTTTGAAAGTGACTTTTCAAGTCACTTTGGTTACTTGTACTGAATCATTTGGAACGACTGTTAAAGGAANAATAGTTTTCCTTAGTACCACATAGGACTTATAGATCTATTTTCTGGATGAGATTTACATCCTTGTTTTTCAAATCATTTTGAAAGTGACTTTTCAAGTCACTTTGGTTACTTGTACTGAATCATTTGGAACGACTGTTAAAGGAAAAAAACCTCAGACATACTGAAATATTCTGATTAATGGAATAATATGTAATAATAGCAATGTCATTGTTTAATGGCTAAGTCATGTCCAACTATTTTGAGACCCCATGGACTACAAACTTCCGGCCTCCTTTGTCCATGGGATTTCCCAAGCAAGAATACTGGAGGGCGTTGCCATTTCCTTCTCCAGAGGATCTTCCCAAACCAGGGATCAAACTCACATCTCCTGCACTGGAAGGTGGATTCTTTATCACTGAGCCACCTGAGAAGTATTATAGTAATAGTTATGATTATATAGTCACAACTGCCAAACAGGTAATAACAGACAACTTAAAGTTTGATAATTTTGATGGACTTAGTGTTTAGACAATGTCCATTCCACTCCCTATCACTTGTGTACTTCATGCCTCTTCCTCTAGATTGCAAGTTTTAGTGACACCTTCCTTGTATGAATGGTAATATGTCAATTGTGGAGTCTGGATTAGAGATTAAAGGAAAAGTTAAAAAGAAGAAAGGACAAACAAATCACAACAGATAAAATTCTTGCTGTTTCTTTTTATAAGACACTAATTCATTTATTTATGTATTTTTAAAAATTGATGTTACTTATTTTATTTGTGGGTTTAAATTAATTATTAATTCTATATGTATTTGGTGGTTTCTTTGTCAGGCCTTATATCATGCTTTTCTCTATATTTTTTCTCATTTTTTTCTGTTATTAATATATTATGGGAAAGCATATATATGGGCTTCCCTGGTGGGTCAGTGGTAAAGAATCTGCCTGCAATGCAGGAGACCCAGGATCAGGAAGATACCCTGGAGGAGGGCCTGGCAACTCACTCCAGTATTCTTGCCTGTAGAATCCCATAGACAGAGGAGCCTGGCAGGCTGCAGTTCATAGGGTCACACAGAGTTGGACATGATTGAAGTGACTAAGCAGCAGCAGCAGCAGCAAGCATATACATACTCGTGCCTATTCATACCCACACACAGCCCATAGTGTGTGAAGTCCATACTATATACAGATTATAAACTAAAAGCTTTGTACATGTCTATAACTTCAAATCTCACAAAAACTATCACTACTGATGGCAATCCAGTGTAGAAAATGAGATAAGTAAAATAAAGTAAGTTAAACAATATCACCCAGCTGGAATGCATCAGAAGAAAAATTTAAACTAAGATTATCTTTGTCCAAATCCACACTATTAACTTTTAACTTCTTAGAGAAACCTAAGACTTTTAGAATTTCTCCTCCACACGATATGAGCTGCTGCTGCTGCTGCTAGGTCGCTTCAGTTGTGTCCGACTCTGTGCAACCCCAGAGATGGCAGCCCACCAGGCTCCGCCGTCCCTAGGATTCTCCAAGCAAGAACGCTGGAGTGCTTTGCCATTTCCTTCTCCAATTCATGAAAGTGAAAGTGGAACTGAAGTTGCTCACTCCTGTTCGACTCTTAGCAATCCCACGGACTGCAGCCTACCANAGCCCACCAGGCTCCGCCGTCCCTAGGATTCTCCAAGCAAGAACGCTGGAGTGCTTTGCCATTTCCTTCTCCAATTCATGAAAGTGAAAGTGGAACTGAAGTTGCTCACTCCTGTTCGACTCTTAGCAATCCCACGGACTGCAGCCTACCAGGCTCCTCCAATCATGGGATTTTCCAGGCAAGAGTACTGGAGTGGGGTGCCATTGCCTTCTCCAACAATATTAGCAACTCCTAAGTAATAATTTATATTATACGTGGCATCTTTCACCAAAAAGTAAATTGATGTGTGTTGGCAAAGGAAAATAGTGTTATCTGATTTCTGATAGCTACTTGCCTATGTCAGAGAGGGCAATGGTGACCCACTCCAGTACTCTTGCCCGGAGGGTCCCATGGACAGAGGAGCCTGGTAGGCTGCAGTCCATGGGTCTCTAAGAGTCAGGCACGACTGAGCTACTTCACTTTCACTTTTCACTGTCATGCATTGGAGAAGGAAATGGCAACCCACTCCAGTATTCTTGCCTGGAGAATCCCAGGGACAGAGGAGCCTAGTGGGCTGCCATTTACGGGGTCACACAGAAGGAGTAAAAATTAAAGTGTTAAAAAAATAGGTTAGTTGTTAGAAAAATTTTATATATAAAACTGATGTACCATCAATAAATACATGTTTATGTTTAATATAGACACCAATCATTGATCTTGTACTTCCTTGCCACTTCTCACCAAAAAAGTATTTTGTACGTGCTAGTAATGATGATGATCTTGTTTGTAGAGAAACAATTCCTTTTGAAATTGGCTTAATAGGCAACACAAATAGATAAAGAAACAGAGGAATTCTGAGAGTCACATGTATACTTTGATGGTCAAGTTTAATAATGGATATTAACACAAACTGTGTTATAACATGAGTGAATTACAAATTCAAAAGCTTCAAATACATATAGCCACACATTCAGAGAAAGAGAGATGCCTAGCTGTGTAAAAATAAATTCATAGGTAATATAACATTACAATATTTTGTGTATGCCAATGTCTTCATGTTCCCACATCTATTCTCTTCACCTTTGCATGAAATCATCTTCCTCTCATATTTGCCTGATTAACTCCTGCCTATACTTCAACAAACAGTTCAACAGCTTAGTGTTCACCTTTTTCAAGAATATTTTCAAAATCCTCAAGTTTCCTCTCCCATGAGTTTGGAGTGGAGGCTATGTTTGTAGCCATCATGAAATTACTACTAGGACAGTTTCCCAATACAGACCATCTATGCATTAGATATTGTCTATTATACCCTTTATCAGAGTGAGTTATCTCTGTGATTTTCATCTGTGTGGTTATAAGTTTCCAGAGGATGGGGACTTTCTATTTTACTAAGAACAGTGCATAAAATGGGTATTCTTAATTGTTTGCTCAAGATAGGAAACAAATAATGCTTCCAGACTTGAATTTTAAAATATTTCCTATATATATGTCATATAATACAATGGTTGGTTATACATACACAGATATGAAAAACAAACAAACAAAACATGTCCATCTCCCTATACAAATTTAAACCATTTCCAAACAAGTTTCGGTCAAAATAGAAACCTGACTTAATAATGGAGAGAAGTTTGTCCTTCTACTTATTAGTGTTACTCTTAGTTAAGTTCTGCTCTACATTTTTTAAGACAGCAATTTTCAAATTTTTGTTTGTCTAATGAAATCCCTCAAAAGTGGAAAAGTATTTTTTGTATATTTTGTGAAAGTAAATAATATATCCAAACCAGCAGTTAACCAATGGAAGGAACAGAAGTATGACCAGAATTTTGCAGCATCTCATCATTTGGCAAAATAACTTGAGAGCCCCATACATTGTTTGCCATATGTATTGTTTGCTCTCTTTTGGTTAAATGAAACACTATAATGACCATAGTGTCTGTCGCTCAGTTGTGACTACATGGACTGTAGCCTGCCAGGCCCCTCTATCCATGGAATCTTATAGGCAAGAATACTGGAGCGGGTTGTCATGCCCTTCTCCAGGAGATCGGCCAGATCCAGGGATGGAAGCCAGGTCTCCAACATTGCGTGCAAGTTTTTTTGAGCCACCTGGGAAGCCCATAAATGAAACACAGACCCCAAACAAAACTTCAAATGTCTTTTCCTTTTGCTCTGTTTTTTTTTTTTTTGTGGGGGGGGTCCCCTCTTTTGAATCATTATGATGCTAGGTGATAGTTTGTGGAAAATCAACTCTTCCTGGACAATAGAGAACTTAAACTTTGGATTATTGCCCTGTGGTGGTAGGTACCATCTCTATTTTTCTGTATGTGGGTGTTTTTGTGTGTGGGTGTTTCTGTATGTGGGTGTTTTGTGTGGATTCCTTGGACCTACCTGTGGTGGTAGGTACCATCTCTATTTTTCCGTATGTGGGTGTTTCTGTATGTGGGTGTTTTTGTGTGTGGGTGTTTCTGTATGTGGGTGTTTTGTGTGTGGGTGTTTCTGTATGTGGGTGTTTTGTGTGGATTCCTTGGACCTAAACTGTGAGGACTCTCATTAGATGTGTACACTGTGTATCTCAAATGAAATTCTCCTTTGACATGGCAGCTATTCCTTATCCTCATAGAACATTCTCAAATCTCCCTTCTAGTTAAATATAGCACTTACACATTTAATATCTGTCAATTAAAAATAAAAGGGCAGAAATATATTCTTACAAACAGAGTGCCTACCATCTGATATCTAACATTCTAGAAGAAAGCAGAGAATGCCAAATCTGAGGGCTTCTTTTTTTCCCAAATTATCTTACTTGCAGCTGAGAAGTTCAGAGAATCCATGAGTTATCCATGAATGACATAAATGGGTATTTGAGATCATCTAAATCTAGTTTTTCCCTAATAATTGTGGCTTCATACCCTTTTTACTGTAGTTTTGTCTATTTATAACTATCATATGGATTTAAAAATATTATTATTGCATGAAACAGAAATAATTGGAAAAGTTGTTTGAATTTGCCTTTTTTCATCTTTAAACTGGGGATAAAATGGTACCTGTCTTATGATATTATTAAATGGATTCATTTTACTACATTTTAAAGCATATAAATCATGCCTGCCACATAAAGTTGTATAAATAAATAATACTTAAGAAAAATATGTTACAATTTTTCTACAAAGTTCACTTAAACAAAATTCTTAACATTTTTGATGCAAAGGAAAATATACAATGTTTAATTATAAGTGCTACTTAGATTTTTTTAAGAGCATGTATTGTCAAGAAATGCATTTAAGTATAAATCACTATTTTGCAATGCAGATCCAAACTTATATTAAACTATACACTAACTTTAATCTGACAGGCAAAAAGTGCTTTCAGTTGTTTTTAATTCTCTTTTTGACGTTTAGAGTTTTTTTTTTTTTTTNTTGTTGTGCTGGAACGGGCACTCGACGCAGACATCCTGTTACATGTTCTCAGCAAGCTCGCGCCCCAGCAGAGTCAGCGCCCATGCAGTGCGCAGAGCGGGGGTGCCGCTCAGTCAAGGCCGCACGCCGAGCCAGTCCTGCCGAGGATTTGTGTTTCTGTCCTGCTGGAAAGTGCAGTGGCTGGAAGCTGGGCCACCGGACTTTGGGTGCCCCCTCTGCAACTGGCTACCCCTGTGAGCTTGGCCAGATCACCTCACTCTATGCCAGTCTCCTCATCTGTAAAATGCGGATAGCAGTAGTCACTCTTCATAGAGACACTGCAGGGTTTTAATGAGTTTATACAATAGGTGCTTGAACAATGCCTGACAGATTATCACTATTATAGAAACGTTACCTATTATGACTTCTTTTTTTTATTATTATTACTACACCTTGTTGCACTAGACGAGATACTACCCATGCCCCAGCTTTGTTCCCCAACTGGAAATGTTCTGTAGGAAAGAGAGTATCCCTAGGTTCGAGGCATGACCTTGCAAACGAGCTTTCTCAATCGTCTTTGCCAATCTTGTCCCCTAACGTGGCAATGTGATACCAGCAGGTAGGGGAGTGATGAAGAAAGTGGGAAAAGGCCAAAGATTCAAAGTGATTGAGGTAGATATTTTAATTCTTTCTGTCACCGTGTGTCCAAAACCAGATATGTTAATAGCTGTACAATCATCCAAAAGTCATCAGGGCTTTTCGGCCCCAGGGCTGAGAAGTCATCTCCAATGTGGTCTGGGTCAGCTTTCTCATTGTTCTTACATACACATTTTTTCCTCTTTAGGATCAAACTGTACCTGAGTTGGCGGTGGCACCCTCGTCCCCTGCAGCCTGTGTCATTGTACCTCTTGGTTTGAGGCTCTAATCTTTCACTTTCAGTAAGGGCTGGGTATTCAGCAGATGCCTATTGGCAAGCAGCTGATTGACAGCAGGCTGCATGCGCTCCTGTGAACCTTGTTTATCCTTCTCCTCCTCACTATGACTCTCCTCTGTCTTGTCTTCATCCTGTATCTTGCCAACTGCTTGCATATCTTACCATGTTTCGTCTTATTCAGGCTTCACAGTCACTTTCTGAAGTTGGAATTATTCTCCCNCCCTGACCTCGGTCGTGGGGTAACTCCTCCAAAATAGACTTCCTAGTCATTAATTCCATTGGTTCAATTAGAGTACAGTGTAGTGTTTTGTTTGATGAAAGAGTCTCAACAGTTGCCAGAAGCCAGAAGATTAAGATTACACTTGGGAGATCAGCTCTTTACCAGGACATCTGTAAATTTAAATATTTTGATTTCTGTGTGTGTGTGTGTGTGTTTTTTTTTTTGCTTCATTTTTTCAGTCAATCTATTCCTATAATTAGAAAAGAAATTATCTTGCTTGTAGATTTAGAGCTATTTTGGTTCAATTCTGGGTCCATAAGATCTTTATGTTTTAAAGTTAATGTGAATTAAGTTTTAGACTGTATCTGCCAAGACTTACACACCACTTCACACTTCTGATCAGTGAGGACCTTATAGGAACCTAAAGCCTTACCTATCACCTGTCTCCTACCATATGGAAAGTAGCATTTTCTCCAATTGTCAAGAATCTAGAGACAACGGCTCTTTGAGTGGTTACAGTTGTCCCATCTCACAGTCTCAATAAAGTCAGACAAGTTAAAGCTAGAAGATGGAAGAGAATTCTATTGCAAGCAGGCAAAGAATCTACAAAAGAATGCCTTTACTTATCTTACTTTTAGTGTGCAGCTACAGGAGGCATTTCTGTTGTTGTTAGGAGATTGGCAAGTGAAGGCAGTAGAGTAGTCAGTAGGAGTTAGTGAAGAGGCAGAGTCTGTGATGAAGAATCAAATATTGATTTTGACACAAAGGAGTAGGTATTTTGGAAACAGTAACTGTGGCTGCCTCAGGGAGTCATGTGGAAGAAGCCCATTGGGAGTTCAGAAAATGCCAGGACCCAGCCACAAGTAAACCAAATCCAAACAACTGGATAAATATCACCCAAGCGGTTTTCAGTTTCAGCTGTCACATAGTCAGCAGTGTCAATGGCAGGGTTACCAGAGGAAAAAAGAAAGAAAGAAGAAACTATGACAGTAGGACAAATCAGCTTTTCTTGTGTCCAATTAGTGGTAATGACTAAAGAAGAGAAATTTGGGGAAGATATTCAATCAAACTGATAAAAGAGATAATACAATGGATGGACCCTGATATTATCACTAAGTAAGTCAGAAAGACAAAACACAAATACCACTTATATATGAAATTTAAAATATGACACAAATGAACTTACCTATAAAACAGAAACAATCTCACAGACAAAGAGCAGACTTGTAGTTGACAAAGGGAAGGAGTAGGCAGGGGAGGAAAGGATTAGGGATTTGAGACTAGCAGATCCAAATTATATATAGGATGAACAAATAACAATATGAAAAGGAATATACGTATGAATCATTATTTGCACAGCAATTAACACAGCATTGTAAATCAACTATTGTTCAATAAAATTTAAAAAGATAATAATGCCAAACTGAAAACTCACAAAATCAAAATACAAAACTATCATGAAAAACACCTGTGTAACTGAAATAATAGCTGGTTATACTCCAGTACTCTTACCTGGGAAATCCCATGGATGAAGGAGCCTGGTAGGCTACAGTCCATGGGATCGCTAAGAGTCAGACATGACTGAGCTACTTCACTTTCATTTTTCACTTTCATGCATTGGAGAAGGAAATGGCAACCCACTACAGTGTTCTTGCCCAGAGAATCCCAGGGACAGAGGAGCCTGGTGGGCTATTGACTGTGGGGTCTCACAGAGTCGGACACTACTGACGCGACTCAGTAGCCGCAGAAGCAGCATATCCTAAGTACCTCAATCAAAATGAAAGCAAATATTATGAGTTCTTTCATACCTTTAATCATGAGATGTTAGTGAATTAATCTACACGAATTTTTTACCGAAAAGACCCACTGTCTTTCATGACCTCTACAGAGTGCATAAACTCAGAATTGTGGGCAGACACGGACATCTATTTTTATTAAAGTGCATCATCCTCAACCTCCAAATGTGAATAAAATATGTACTCTATACTTTCCTTACTGTTCAAGTATGATGTGTCCTTTTTCTCACAATATATAAAAATAATTATGACTAATTATATCTGAGATTTCTAGGAGTATTCTATGTATTACTTCTAGATGTATTACAGATATTTTACATAAGCTAAATATGGTAAGTATCCTACATACAAACATGTTCCATTGCAACAGCACATTCATAAATCTAATTTGTTTGTAAGTCCAACAGTATTAGCCTAGGTATCCAACTGACCTAATTGGCTATATAGTACTGTACTATAATAAATTTATAGTACTTTTCACACTGATAATATATAAAAAACAAACAAAATTTTAATCTCATGGTAAAATATTTTGAAAATTATAATAGTACAATAGAATAGCCAGCACACAGGGGCTGGCATCAAGTGAACAAGCAAGATGAGTTACCAACTGGAAGAGGGAGGTGGGAGATGGTAGAGCTGAAGGACTATAAGAAACAGGAGATGGAGGGTAAGCTGCAATTCCACTCACTCCTGATTTGAAAACACAGGTTCTGTCTGATTTCTTGCTGTATTCAATTCTATCTACCCTCTTGAAAGAATGACCCAATAATATCTGGATTGTGGGTCCTTTTTCTCATCATAGGTGACATGGTAGCAAGCAGCAATGGATTGCATTCTAAATGGCTGCTGCAAGTTTCATGTACCATTTTACATTCAGATTCTATGTCTCAAAAACTAACAGTACCTCCTCAAATAAAGAAAATCTCCTTGCCATTTTCTGTATGGTGAATCTCTTTGGTTCATCAGTTACTTCTTCTTCTTCTTCTTCCCTCTCTTTGTCCTTTCTCTTGTAATGTACACAAAAGTGCAACCGCTTGCAAAGGATGCACATACTTGACAATATAAGCCAAACACATGAAAGGACACTTGAACACATATTAGCATCTTTGTAAGTCTGCAACTTGAAAGTTCATATGTAGGGGACTAACTGTGAATGGTTTCCAATAAGACAATATTTAGACAGTTATCCAGGGCTTTAATGACCCTTTGACGGTAAAGAAACTTTCTCCAGTAAAGAATCTTACTCAGTCACCCCCTCCCTGCTTCTCCCAGTGAAACAACCATTTAATTGGATTTCCTAAGAGCACATAGAAAATGAAGAAATGTTTAATCAAGAAAATCTACTAAATATGTGTAAGAATATTAAAAATTTGTTTGGGAGAGAGAGGTAATTTAAGCCATGATATACCCTTCTACCCACCCCCATACCCAACTCAGTGTGAAGGAAATTCTACTCTAGATGACTTTGACTATGACCAATGACACCCTGTTCTCCCAGGACCTAGTCTAGAGCCACGTTTTGCCTCCAGGAGACATAGGCAACCAGAATCTCTCATCTTTCTCCTCAGCAGTATATTGCATCTATTCTAGGTAGGTGAGACTGATCTCAGAAGAAATAGCAGTGAGTGGTGGCTTGAAGCAAGATCTTAGTTCCCTACCCAGTAATTGGATTAGGAGAAGGCAATGGCAAACCACTCCAGTACTCTTGCCTGGAAAATCCCATGGACGGAGGAGCCTGGTGGGCTGCAGTCCATGGGGTTGCAAAGAGTCAGACACGACTGAACGACTTCATTTTCACTTTTCACTTTCATGCATTGGAGAAGGAAATGGCAACCCACTCCAATGTTCTTGCCTGGAGAATCCCAAGGACGGGGGAGCCTGGTGGTCTACCGTCTATGGGATCTCACAGAGTCGGACATGACTGAAGCGACTCAGCAGCAGCAGCCTAGATAAAAACCAGGAACTCCAGTTGCTAGTCCATCAAGGGCTAGAAGCTCGAGAGAGAATTTCCTGGCTCTTTCTCCTAGTGAAAAATGCATTTCTCAAGGAGGAGAAAAAAAAAAAAAAACAGGGGCAAAGTTTATTATTAGAGACACAGCACAAGTGGGAAAGCACACACAGAAGCAAGGCAGAGAGGTACACCTGGAGAGAAATGGTGTAAGCATCCCCCCGAATGAAGAGAATCACAGTAAAGAGATGGTTAAGTCTCTTTACTTATAGGTCAGTTCTTCTGGGTCTTTGTTACCATTGACCAGTTATCTGGTTTTTTTTCCACACCTGCCTTGCCCTACGATCTCCCCTAACATGCATGCACAACATTTTTCCAAGATGAAGTCCAGCTCAGAGGCCTATTGGAAGGGGTCTTGGCATCACCTGTTACGGGGTGGTGCCCCTTCTTTCTTCACTTCCAAGGAGCCTAGAATGGGAAATATGTGACCTCTTGATCTTTTATTCAAACAGAGTTTATCATCTCTCTGTCCCTTCCATCATTGTTATCTTAAAGTGTCCAGTTATTTATCTTGTTCCTGTTGTTATTTCTATCTCAAAGTACAGACAGGAGGCTGGTCATAAATATCTAGCCTGAAGATCATTTGCCTCCTGCCTCAGGAAATGCAAACAGCAGACTAGTTGAAAATGCCTAACCTGGAGCCCATCTATTTCCTGCCTCAGAACCAAGAGAATCCAAATTTCCTCATCCACTAAACTCCCATTCATGGGGCAAAAGCTATAACCCAGGTGCAGCCATTTGAGAATACTTGGAATTTATTGTTTACCCCAGCTTGCTTGTATAATACATTAGTAGTTTCATTATGAAAGGATCAAACCAAGAAGATCAGGGACTCTCATCATCACGAAATATTCCACCTGTAGTGTAGCAGGTTCATCTGGGAGCAGCAGACCCTTGTTCCAGAGCTTCAGGCCCAATGCTATGACATAGGTATTCTGCCCAAGGACAAGGCATACAGGAAGAACAGAGATTTCTGTAGCTCTTCCTAAGGATGTAGACTTTATTTGGAACAGAGCTTGCAAAGTTTATGCTTAAGGAATATTTTAGTGGTAAGCAGAGAAGAAAACGTTAGTAGCTCTGAAATAGTGCTAGCAATAAGCAAGATATAGTAAAACTGGCTCAAATTTATGCAAAGAGAGGTAATAGAAGAAACAGCTAAGAAGTCCCCTCCTGAGACTAAGGAAGTCTCAGAGACAGGAGTCCCTGTTCATGCAAAATTGCCACTTCAATTGGATTAGATTGTGGAACAATTTATATCTCCAGGGTGTTTTCAAAAACAATAGTACAGTCAGTTAGCAATGTGTGGAGGGTAACAGCTGGGTTTCCATACCAAAAGAGGCAGACCATCTATAAGTTTCACTGGAAGTTCAGAGACAGAACTCTATTGAGAGAGTTTGGCTAAGACCACACACTTATTCCTGTTGGTCAGATGACTGTGCACAAGCCCATCAGAAGTTACAAAGTGTGAGGGAAATAGGCTTCACTGAACTGCTGCAGCCAAGTTCTTAAACAATAACAGGCCCTTGGGGTGGGGATGAGGGCTAGGATGTCGTGTCTAGCGAGTGACTACAATCCATTATCAAAAATGTTCAGTTTTCAACAAATATAGAGACACGCAAAGAATAAGAAATTGTGATCCATAAATAGGAAAAACAGATGCATGCAATAGAGACTTCCTTTGAAGGTGTCAAATGTAGAACTTAGCAAAGATGTCAAAGCAGTTTTTACAACTATATTCAAAGAAATAAAGGAATATGTGTTTGTGTAATTGAATGGAGGAGATAACAATGTCTTATAAAAAGGAAAATAGAAAGAGCTAGAAATCACAAAGGGAACCAAATGGAAAATCTGCAGTTGAATAGTACAATATGCTAATCAAAATGGGAAATTCACTAGGAGGCTCAATAGCAGATTTGAGCTGCAAGAAGAGAGTGTATACAAATATGGAGATTGAGAATATACATTCTGAAGAACAGAGTGTGAAATGAAATACTTCCTGCCATATCAAGAGGCAAAAAAAAATAAATAAATAAGCCACAGCTATCTGCAATTTCTGGCCTCCTAATATGAAGTCGCTTCAGTCATGTCTGATTCTTTGCGACTCCATGGACTGTAGCCCACCAGGCTCCTCTGTCCATGGGACTTCCCAGGCAAGAATACTAGAGTGGATTGTCATTTCCTACTCCAGGGGATCTTCCTAACCCAGGGATTTAACCTGCATCTCTTATGTCTCCTGCATTGACAGACAGGTTCTTTACCACTAGTGCCACCTGGGAAGCCCTGATGTTAATGAGGGCTCCCAAAACCAAACACAAGGGCTGCAATCCAACGGATGCCACCACTATCCTCAGGATGCCTGCTAATGAGCTGGGGGTGGGGGGTGCGAGAGGCACCTATCCACCTCACCTGCTACCCCTTATAGTGACAGGAAACAGGATTTGGCCCTAGATAGCTGTGATACATATGAAAGGAATGAATTCAGTGAGCCCAGAGGCTTCCATCTTCCCATACACAGAATGCTAAATTCCTTCACTTGATAGCTTGTTTTCACTACTTACTACTTAAGAATCTTCACTGTTTAGACTGCCCGTCTCCTTTGTTGCAAACTTGTGTATAGCCTAACTCCCTCTTCTACCTCCTGAGAATAATTTTCTCTGGGCTACTGTGATGCTGGTCTTCTCAGGTGGTGCTAGGGATAAAGAACTCACCTGTCAATGCAGGAGATGTAAGACACGCAGGTTTGATCCCTAGTTTGGGATATCCCCTGGAGGAAGGCATGGCAACCTACTCCAGTATTCTTGCCTGGAGAATACCATGGACAGAGGAGGCTGCTGGGCTACAGTCCAGAGTCAGACACGACTGAAAAGACTTGGCATGCCTGCAGGCACTGAGACCTTGCATTCTGGGTTTGGAGTCCTTAACATCCCCACCAAATAAAACAACTCTCTATATACAAGTTTAGACTAATATTTTTTTAGTTGACAAAAGAGAAAACCGAATGAAGAAAAATGAACAGAAACTCAGAGAAACGTGAAAACCACCTGGGGCATCCACATAAACATAATAGGGGCACAAAAAGAGAGGAGAAAGGTAAAGAAGTAAAAAATATATTTGGACACATAATGGCTGATGTTCTCAAATTTTATAAAAATAACCCATCTGAACAACAAAGGAGTTCTATGAACATCAAAGAGATATGCACCTAGACCCATTATTGGTAACATATTGAAGGACAAACAGAAAATTTGCAAGTAGCAAGATTAGTATCACTCATTTTGTACATGGAAACTCTGATAAGACTAACAGCAGATATCTCATTCTAATTATACTCTTCTTTCTCATATAAAAAATGGATAAGTAGTTTTAATATTGAATTATTTATTTGAAAAAAATAAGACATGCCACATAAAGGTATACTTCTAGATGACAGAGTGTACAAAGGTGCTTGATAACAACTCTTATAATATTTTTACCTTTACTAGATGACACATATAGTTTTAATATATAAGCCATAAGTCTTAATGTGTAAATACTTTCAGTCTTGAATACACAAAGAAAATAGAAGATGGTAGCAAACATATTTATAGTGCAGAATGCATACAGTGGGTGCTAAGTATTGTACAAATTGGTATAGGCTATATTATTTTACTTACCACATGGCAGACTTTGCACATAAAACTCTCTCATGGTTACCAAGATGCTATTGAAATTACAACAATAATTTAAAATTTTATAAANTGTACAAAGGTGCTTGATAACAACTCTTATAATATTTTTACCTTTACTAGATGACACATATAGTTTTAATATATAAGCCATAAGTCTTAATGTGTAAATACTTTCAGTCTTGAATACACAAAGAAAATAGAAGATGGTAGCAAACATATTTATAGTGCAGAATGCATACAGTGGGTGCTAAGTATTGTACAAATTGGTATAGGCTATATTATTTTACTTACCACATGGCAGACTTTGCACATAAAACTCTCTCATGGTTACCAAGATGCTATTGAAATTACAACAATAATTTAAAATTTTATAAATTTATATATGTGAAACAATGAGAAAGTAGTCCCTCATTAGATGAGAGATTTCAACAAAATTTGGAAGCATAAGTCCCAGCTTGATAATAGACTATGTCTGGGAAGTAATTGATCCATCCCATCTAAATTGAAATAGATACTGTATGTTTTGTAATCCCAACTTAGATACATCATCTTCTGACAGTTCCAGGATCCCTGCATGAACGACCACTAATGCAAAGCTCAGTCCATAAGATCTGTGTCTTCTGTCATATCAGTTTCCATGCGTAGGATTCCTAATCCCTCGTTCTAAAGAGTAAGTGGACGTATAAAATAAGCTACCTGTACAACATGGGGAATATAGAAAATGTTTTATAACTATAAATTGAGTATAACCTTTTAAAACTGTGAACCCCTATGTTGTACACCTGTAACATATAATAATATACTTCAACATACTTTGCTAAAAATAAATAAAATAACATAAAAGTGGACATACAAGTTTCAATGTATGTTTGAAGGAAATCATTAATATGAAAAGGCTGAGATAAAAGCACACAAAATTTGTATCAGGGTAGAGATAAAATTGAGAGGGTATAACCGTTTAAAATCCACAGCTCAGCAGGGATTTTTAGGGAGGTGAAACTATTCTCCCCAGTACTATTGTAGACACTGGACATTATGCATTTGTCAATACCCATTGAACTGCATGGCACAGAGTGACATCTCTGCCAAAACTCTAGCTGAACATGGGATTAAAGAACAGGAACTTCAGTGAACACACAAAACAAGGAGTAGTCTTTGCAACAATACTTAGAAAAAGAAAATAAGCAGAATATGAGAGAAAAGGAGAGATTCAAAGATTCTGTTGACTCCACATATGAATTTAAAGGGGGAGAAGATAAAAGAAAAAAATGCAGAGAAAATAAGTAATATAATTCCTAGTAGCTTAAATAACTCATGTGTAAATACAATAATATATCTGTTGTCATAAGTCTTTCTCAACTGGTAAGACTTCAGATCAAAAGGGATGAATACCAGTGAGGATAAATATTTTCTTAATGATCAACAATTAGATATATTGCTATGAAATTTACCACAATAAAATGATGTCCTAAAACTCTTCTAGCATGGTAGAGAAATGTGAAACATTTGATATAAGATATCTGACTGAAGAGGGAATTCATAGGGCTGGAACTCCATCTTAGGCCTGTTCATGATGATCATGCTCGGCTACCTCTCCAATGTACTCTGAACTCTGTGTTTAGTGCCTATGGAAACGACAACAGAAGGATAAGAACCCCTCCAGACAGGGGAAACTTGAATATCGTACCCTGGTTCAGTTCAGTTCAGTTCAGTTTAGTCGCTCAGTCATGTCCGACTCTTTGCGACCCCATGAATCACAGCATGCCAGGCCGCCCTGTCCATCACCAACTCCCAGAATTCACTCAGACTCATGTCCATCGAGTTAGTGATGCCATCCAGCCATCTCATCCTCTGTCGCCCCCTTCTCCTCCTGCCCCCAATCCTTCCCAGCATCAAACTCTTTTCCAATGAGTCAACTCTTCGCATGAGGTGGCCAAAGTACTGGAATTTGAGCTTTAGCATCATTCCTTCCAAAGAAATCCAAGGGCTGACCTCCTTCAGAATGGACTGGTTGGATCTCCTTGCAGTCCAAGGGACTCTCAAGA
>SJYV01029824.1:760993-784700 GCA_006410875.1 Neotragus pygmaeus
TGAAGCCTGGCTTGGAGAATTTTGAGCATTACTTTACTAGCATGTGAGATGAGTGCAACTGTGCAGTAGTTTGAGCATTCTTTGGCATTGCCTTTCTTTGGAATTGGAATGAAAACTGACCTTTTCCAGTCCTGTGGCCACTGCTGAGTTTTCCAAATTTGCTGGCATATTGAGTGCAGCACTTTCACAGCATCATCTTTCAGGATTTGAAATAGCTCCACTGGAATTCCATCACCTCCACTAGCTTTGTTCATAGTGATGCTTTATGTGCCAGAAACTAACTTGTGTTCATTATACCTCAGTCTTTCTTAAATTATCATGTAGTTATTGGCCACCTGATGCTATAGGCAGAGCAAAATAGCAGGCACTGGGATGCACATGAAAAAATACCAGGTCCCTTAGAGTTTGGAGGTGGTGACAGTCGGGTGTACCTGTGTCTAGAATATAACCACAGGATGACTGAAGGAGACATGCGTGACGTCAGGAGCACAGAAGACAGCTCAGCCCACGTCCCTGTTCTGGGGCTTCCTGTGGAGCTGGTGATTGAGCTGGATTCTGAAGGATCAGGGTACATTAGCACTGATAGCAAAGGTGGGGTGAGACATGCCAAGTGCCAGAAGTCTGGACCTTCATCACGAGGCTAGTTTTTTCCTCTTATTCTTGGAAATCACTCTGTTTGCAAAGAGTCCAGAAACAGAGTAGTAGTTTAGTTTAGGATAGATGTCTAAATGTCTTCCCCTTTTTGTTCTTCATGCATTAAAATAGCCTTTTTATAGGGATCTAATCTCTTCTATGATAAAAACCACCAAGGATACAGAATTTCCATATCATTAGATAATCAAAGTCAAAGCCAGTATACAAAAAAAAAGAAAAGAAAAGGAAAACCTTGTTTAATAGCTTTTCTCACCCTTGCTTCTTTTTGGAGAAAAGGAAAAATGAAAAAAAAAAAAAGAAGAACTACCAGGTCAAGGGCAAACTAAATGGATGGGACTAAGCCAGGTAAAGTTGAAAGAATGCACCGTGGCCTCCTACCTCCAGGACTGCAGCCTGTCTTCCTTCTCCAGTCCTCTCCACCACAGCACATACATCCTCAGTTTCAGACACACTTGCCACCCTTCCTCCTCCTCTTTCATCTTGTCCTGGTCTTCTCCAGAGTTTCACCTTTGTTAAACTTACTAAAACCCCGTTAGTAACAAAATTGTTCATGCCCAAGTCAGGACTTGGGATATAAATTATCCCAAATGTATCTGAGTTTCCAGAGTCTGTAAGTCTTCAAAACACCAATGGATAAGGCTATACTAACTGGAATAATGCCCTCTTGAATCATACCACGGTGGCAGCCATTCTTCTGACCCAGTAATTGTTAAGCCAACCCAGTGTATACTTCTCACCCCTTGTGCTTTCCAAAAACACCTAGCCTAATAGGCCCTACTTCAATCAGGCATCACTATATGAGAGGTTAAAAAAAAAAAAAGTGACATGTAGGCACCTAGGAAATGCAGACTTGTGAGCAAAGAATCTTTTTATTCTTACAATTATAAGGGCAGATGTAAAGTATATGGATGTAGATTTTTAAACACTTTTACTAGAAATGACACTGGATATAATCACAAAACTTAGCTTGGTTCAAAGAATATTCATAAGATGGCCTTTGATAACATAATAGGTATCTTTAATGTTTTTATTTGGTTTTGTTTTCCTTCTGGAACCAGGTTATTCAGAGAATATTCTACACAGTCAACAGATCTTGGAGTGGAAAAATTACTGCAACAGAGATAAGAAAAAGCAACTTTTTGCAAGTATGCCTCTCATTGAAGTTTATATTTAAGGAGCGATTTAAATGACAATCTTAACTTCATTTAACAAATGTTTGCATGCTCATTGTGTACAAAGCCCTATTATTTGCAAAGTCACTATTTTCAGTTATTAAGCAGTTATCAGCTACCTGGGATGTGTTGGGGGAACAAAGATGAGTAACAAGGGGTTTTCACATCAGGGCATGCACTGTGGAACAAAAGAGAAAAGGGTACAGACAGCCACACCTGACTTGAAAAATTCCACAGAAATGTGTCATAAATATGCAATGAAGGCTTCACAGTAGGACTGGCATGTGATCTTGACCTTGAAGATATCAAGTGTTTACAGATACAAAAATTAAAAGAAAAGAGGATTCCAGATAGAGCAAGCAGCATAAGCAAAGGGCCAGATGCATGAAAGTGTCATGTTCAAGAACTGCTGGACAGTCTGACGTGGCCACAGGCTCCAAGGAGAGAGTGATCAGTGAGCAGTGATGAGGCCTGAGGGGTGAGATGGGGCCAGGCTGGGAAGAGCCTGGCAAAACAAACGGAGGAGTTCCAACTTGTTCCTTTGAGCAACGGCTCTTTATCCAGCGCCTGCTGGAGAAAAATACTGAGAATTCCTTTTACGACAGAATGTATTTCATTCAATTATTTTTTTACCAAATGAGAAAGTATTGATCACTAGTGGGTGCCTTTTACCGAGGCAGTTTTCATGCTTGATTTTTCAAGCATTTCTACTAACTTAAAGAAAGTAGAATTGGTCACACTTGAAAGGAAATGAAATGTTTTATTTTAAATAAATCATACTAATTGAAACTTGGGTGAATAATACAACTCTGTTTACACTCTTACTTTTTTCCCCATCTTTATCTGGAACAGACGAAATTGGCAAAATTACCAGTCTGTAATAGATGTGCAAACATTTCTTATTCTAATAAGTGAAAGGTCATCATTACAGTCATTATTAATATTTATTAAACATCTGGTTTTTGCCTGGGCTCTTAGGAGGTTACATGGGAGGTTGAGATGGCAAGAATTCCATTGAAAAAAGGCCTTACATCTGAAGAATGATAATCCTAACATTCCTGATGCATATTAAGTTTGTATTTCTAGATCATTATTCCAGATTTTTCTTACAATAAAATTTGAGGCCCAAATATGGTTGAATGACTTGGATAAGATCACATAGCTACTAAGTGACTGAACGAGCTCAAGTATTCTGCTTCCCTCTATTTTCTTCCCTAACCCTCTCCTTAGTTTGCCTGTTAGTACCTGAATGTATGCACATAAAATGTTCAAATAATGTAAACATGTATAAAATAATAACCAGATGTCACTATTTATCTCTTTATCCTGCCATTTCACTCCTTTTACCAGAGGGAACCCATATTATCTGTGGTTTTATTCCTTTTTATGCATGTGTATGGAGTATAAATGTATGGAATATTTATTTAGTTTTGTTCTAGATGGCTGCTTCTATGAATTTTTTTTTAATATGTGAGACCACACTTATAGTCTATTAGCTTTTTTTAACTTAACAGTATGTCTTGATGTTTTTTCATTTCAATCAATATAACTCTATCTCATTCTTTTAACTACTGCCTAATCTGTGGCATGGCTATGCTGTAATTACATACATATTAAAGATGTTCAAGTCGTTTCATATTCTCCCTATTAGAGTAATGCAGCGAACACCCTTACACTCTCCTCTTGTGTCCATATGAGTACAAATATCTCTAAAATAGACTCCTGGAAGGAAAATCCTGGATCAGATGGTGTGTGCATTTCAGTTTCATAGATCCTGCCAAGTTACCCTCCTAAACGCCTGCACTAATGCATACTTAAATTTACATACTCACCAACAGCAGAAGTGATTCATTTTTTTCATTTTATAACAATCCAGTAGATGAAAATGAGAGCCCCTTGCTTCTCAAGATTTATTTTATTGTACATATTCTGCTTTATACATTAACGATCATTGTATAAAAACATTACCAGCAAGTTTGGAAAACAGAAGAGAAAGCATATTTTAGCACCCTAATAAAACTAACATTTTTATGTGTACTTCTAGTCATATTCACATGTATATTTAGATTTTAGAATTTAATATAGTTCTTAGTGTGTACAATCGTATATCCTGTATTTTGCACTTAGCATGTCATGCTTTTCCTTTGTTTCTATGTAGACTTTATAATAATTTTTACTGGCTGTAAAATCTTTCATTGAGTCTCTTTTACCATAATTTCATAATTTATCTTGTTTTCAATTTGCCAAAGTATTTTGGATTCCCAGTATTCACATTTTAGAAAATGAATCTTATCAAAGTAATATATTTGCATTATGAAATATTAATAGTTATCTTTCTTATACTTTTCACCTTGGATTCCATTTTATTTTATAATATTGACATGCTTTCTTTCTAAGATTTAGCTAGTGTATATTTTAACCTTACTTTAAAATTTTAAGTTCAGTTCAGTCATTCAGTCATGTCCGACTCTTTGCGACCCCATGGCCTGCAGCACTCCAGGCTTCCCTGTCCATCACCAATTCCCGGAGCCTGTTCAAACTCATGTCCATTGAATTGGTGATGCCATCCAACCATCTCATCCTCTGTCAGACTTATCTCTTATGGACAACATATACCTAGATATGTGTTTTGAATCTGAGTTTTATTCTCAATCTGAAAATCTTTTAACAGAGAGATTTACCTCTTTACCTTTATTGTGACTGTTGATATGGCAGTGGTTTAGTCGCTAAGTCATGTCTGACTCTTGCAACCCATGAACTATAGCCTGCCAGGCTTCTCTGTCCATGGGAATCTATAGGCAAGAATACTGGAGTGGGTTGCCATTTCCTTCTCCAGGGGATCCTCTCAACCCGGAAATTGAACCTGGGTCTCCTTCATTGCAGGCAGATTCTTTACCGACTGAGCTATGAGGAAAGTCCCGACTGTTGATATATCAGATCTTGTTTCTGTCATCTCACTTTGTTTTTTCTATTTCCTGAGTTTCCTTATGGTTTATCTTTTTTTTTTTTCCGAATCTTTCTAAAAAGGTCTTCATATATGTCTGGCCACTTATGATAATTTGACTGATAATAAGAATTCTGCACTCAAAAATGATTGGTTTTGGTGTTTATCCTAGGGGCACACAGGGAGTCATGAGTGCCCCAGATAATATTTCTAGTTCAGGGCCCTGCGGCTCTACCCCCATGCCTTTTATACCAGGCTGCCCCACACTATCACAGAGGTATATATGAGTCACCTTTCTGGTAAACTTGATGCCATTACAAAGCCAAACCCTGCTTGTGGATGCCCACTCTTCATAACAGAATAGTTATAAGACCACTTTTCATAAATTTGAAAAGTTAAAAGCAGTGTCAGTTTACGGTCATGTAATTAAAAGTCTGTTGTCTGATTGTCTGTGCTTCCCAGTCGGGGGACCTTTGATAGGCTGCAGTTCTCTTGATGATAGTTCTTCCCTTTCCTTGTTTTTGAATCCTCCATATTCTTTGCTAAAAATAGTACAGAGTTCATAAATGCTTGCAGATTGGTCAATTGATTAAAAGATAGGATGATATTGCCTAGTAAATTTCCTGGTTTGGTACCAAAACCAAATTTTTTAATTCCATTTAGAATAAAAATGTACTAGAATCTGAATAATGGCCAAAGCTGAGTCTTCATATTTTTAAAATAAAATAATCCTTTTATTCATACCATTTCAGACTCTAGCCCTTTTGGAAGAAGAGGAAGATATAAACCAAATCACAGATTACTTCTCCTATGAACACTTCTATGTTATTTATTGTAAATTTTGGGAACTAGATAGTGATCATGACCTCTACATCAGCCAGGCCGATCTATCTCGATACAATGACCAGGGTGAGTGTTTCTGTGGATGTTGACTTAGCTATTTTGAAGGAGACAAGAGTTAAATTGTGCTCACTCATTATGGGGAATTCCCATTTCTTAAATTATGTATGTAATCAAATCCTCTTGAAAAGGCCAAGAATTTTAAAGTAGAAATAAGTGAAGATACTAACTTTTTATCTAGAAACCAGGTTTAGGAGAAGGGGTTTGGAGGTAAGTAAGAAATTAGAGTCTTGGTTTTGATGAATGGATGAGTCTTTATAGTGATGCTGGTTTTCTCCTGATGAATTCAATAAGAACCACATCTATGTAAAGTTTATTTGAAAGAAAATTATATACACCTTTATAAATTCTCAATTTACACTATTTATAAACAGCTAAGGATGAAAATGATGTTTCTTTTTTTAATTTAAATTTATTTTAATTGGAGACTAATTACTTTACAATATTGTATTGGTTTTGCCATACATCAGCATGAATCCACCATGGGTATACACATGTTCCCCATCCTGAACCCCCCTCCCACCTCTCTCCCCCTATCATTCCTCTGGGTCATCCCAGTACACCAGCCCCAAGCATCCTGTGTCATACGTCAAACCTGGACTGGCAATTCGTTTCTTATATGATATTATACATGTTTCAATGCCATTCGCCCAAATCATCCCACCCTCTCCCTCTCNGAATTTTTTTTCTTCTCCCTAGATCTTTAATTTGGTTGTTAGAAAATCTTGGCCACAAGACTGTCCATTAATTCAAGATGGAAAATAATTAGAAAAATATGAAAAAGATCTCAAGTTGCACTCAAGGTTGTATTGACAAACAAATGAACAAATGAAATAATGTAATTCTTTCAACTGTATGTAAGAGAATGAAAATATTGATAGGATAATAGGAGAGATTTCAGATGAAAATAAAATTCTAACTCAAACAAAATGGAAAGAGAAATACTGTCTTTTAATTTAAAAACAAAGATTTGGGATATTTTTGGATGGTAAATAAGAAAGTTATTTTATGATATGTGAAGTAATCCTTGATAAAAATATGGGAGATCTACTTCTTTCTATATTTTTTTTATTAATTTGCATGTTTAACGTGTAAATCAATTGAAGATCAAAACACCCAAATTAATCTCTGAATACATCATGTTCTTCTGAGGTTTGTTTTCTCCTTTGAGAAAGATAGAAGTGGCCTCACAGAAGGGGGAAGAAAAAGCAAGGTTTATAAAAAGGTTGAAGAGGAACCATTTAATTCTCACCATACTAGGTTTTCCTAGGAACGATTATGTGCTTCTTATGAATGTGACATTGAAAATCTGTACTTTTTATAGTACACAGTGGGAAAAAATGTAAGCTGTAAAATGTTGCTTTAAAAACGTGTTTAAAAACAGTGTTCTGACACTTTATTGCACAATGAGCTCTTACATTAAGCATTTATGGCAGCTACAAATTCACAGCATGGTTTTGATGCAGTAATAAAAAGCACCAAAATGGGTCCAACTGACATTTTACAGCCAGAACAAAGGTTTGAAAGTTTAAACTTATCTGTAACTACTACATGTTACATATTAGCTACATTATCTGTAACAAGATTATGTTTCCTATCCCACAGATATTTCTAAGGGTAAATTATTAGTAAATTTGGTATTTCATCTACTTTGGAGGACAAAGAACATGTATTTGTATAGTCAAGCAAATTAGTAAGGACTCTGGTGTTTATTTTTGACCACTGAGTACATACACGGTTCATCCAAAATTCATGCTTGCCCAAAGGAATGGATCACTTCCCTAAGGGTCCAGCCAGTCCCTAGTCATTTTGTACCCATTAAGGATATTGAGTAAAAAATTCTCTCAGGTATTCTGTAAATTTTCTACTTTGGGCAAAATATTGAGAATGTCTTTGATGCTCTCAATCATCCAACACAATCACAAACATGCATTTGGGTCCAATCTTCCAAATACTCAAATCCCCCCAATACCACTGCCACAACTGTGGCTCCTTATCAATAGCAGATCAGGATGTTGGCAGAGTGATTATATTGCCTCGAGATCACCCAAAACAAATAAGAATCTCTAAGTTGCTACTTTGAAACCTTAAGAGAGTGGGTATTTGAAAACTGGTGTTCTATGTAATTCTGGCAGTTCATATGCAGTGTTTCCAAGGTGTGGTAAAGTCTTAAAAAATGCATAGTTACGCAGGTAGCTAGCTGGATAGCATTTTTGGTGGGAGTGAACAACTGGAAGCTTTCGTTAATTCATGAATTTGTCTATGGAAAAAGAATTAGAATTATTTTCCCAAGCCAATATTTTTTGAAATTGCCACTGCCAAAAGGCTCATGACTTGGATATAGCATAGTCCAGTGTTTCAGCATCGCAACAGAAGCCAAGATGTACTCTTCCCCAAGGGCTGGTAGCATTTGCCTGAACGCCACATTCATCAATTTTAATGTTGGATAGACATTTTGGGATTGAGTTATATAAAGATACTTACCAGTCAATCTATTTTCAATATTCTGGACAAATTAAGTATATGCCATCAGAGATCAAACAATTTAGATTATTAAAAATCTAATGGCTCAAAAAGCATGATATAAATCCACCAGTATTTTATCAGGTCTTTTTTTTTTTTAAGCTTTTAACATACATCACTTCATTTGATATGCATCTGTGCTCTTTGATAACACAATTAGCATTTAGATATATGACAAAATATATGTAGAATCAGAAATCTTTAATTCTTTAAAACATATTTTATGATAACATCATAATATCATGTCATTAAAACCCTGCAATTAAAATTCTGGAGTTTTACCAAATTTCCTTTTGGTTCTTTTTGAAGTGACTTTCAATTCCTTAAATCACATGGTCCATAATGCTATCTTGCACATATAGGGTTGGTGCCATCCCTGAATATACTGTGTGTATACTGACAGCCTATAACATATGACTCTCTCTAGCTCAAAGATATTTCATTGGGCTTCTTATATAATATTGTATTACATACACGCATGCTCATTTGTGTCCAACTCTATGTGACCCTGTGAACTGCATTCCACCAGGCTCCTCTGGAATTTTTCAGGCCAGAATACTGGAGTCGGTTACCACTTCCTAAACCAGGGCATTTTCTCAACCCAGGGGTCAAATCTGTGTCCTTGCATCTCCAGAGTTGGCAGGTGGATTTTTTGCCACTGTGCCACCTGGAAAGCCCTATAATATTATGTTAAAAAATATAGAANGTCGGTTACCACTTCCTAAACCAGGGCATTTTCTCAACCCAGGGGTCAAATCTGTGTCCTTGCATCTCCAGAGTTGGCAGGTGGATTTTTTGCCACTGTGCCACCTGGAAAGCCCTATAATATTATGTTAAAAAATATAGAATTTACATATTTATTATATACAATGTATTATATATGTGTAATTATATTCCTTTCATAATCTCTTATAAGACAAGATATGCTGCTCACTTTCATGTACAAATATGAGAAGCATCACATTGAAACTTTAAAAGATATGATATTTTTATTACTTTGTACAACTGAACAGAAGTAGTCGTTTAAAAAAAGTAATAATCTCTACTTCATTGTTACTATTACTAGCTTTTGCTAATTACAAATGTTATTAATACTCTTGTAACAAATTCAAACAATGTAGGAATGTTTCATATACATTAAAAATCATCTATTGTGACCCATGTCAATCCTGCTCTTAACTCCTAAGACTTTGGCGTTATTCTCCCCATACCTTTACTGATACCTTTTTAAATGTGTACATTATTCTTTATAATGGCTGAGTAATACTCCATTGTGTATATGTACCACAGCTTGCTTATCCATTCATCTGCTGATGGACATATAGGTTGTTTTCATGTCCTGGCTATTATAAACAGTGCTGCAGTGAACACTGGGGTACATATGTCTCTTTCGATTCTGATTTTCTTGGTNTTCTCCACTGATGTCCAGTAGCATATTGGGCACCTACTGACCTGGGGAGTTCCTCTTTCAGTATCCTATTATTTTGCCATGAACAGAATGAACAGTATGAAAAGGTATCCTGGTTATTCATCGTCTAAAATAAAACATACACTAATCCCTCCCGCCTCCAGATAGGCCGTAAATTTTTCTGTATCTATCAGAGTGCAACCTCGCGCTTACTGAATATTGGCCAATTGTTTAACTGTTTGAGCACATAACACATGAATGCTGGGGTTATTGGCATTGTATTTACCCTTCCTTTTTTTTGTAAGTCTCAAGGAATTTGGAGTCATGGGTTCAGACAGGTACACATGAGGTATAAAATATTTTCACAAATGCCGGTCAGGGTTCTTGGCTAAGAGGAAACTCTGCCTTGGGCCCACCGGTGTAATAAACTGCACTTCACTGTCTGCATTGTCCTTCTGAGTGAGTGTGTTTCCCAGAATGCATGGCTACAACATGATGAATGGACTTCTGCAGTGTCTCAGTGGTAAAGGATTCACCCACAATGAGGGGGAGATAAGTTTGATCCCTGGATGGGGAAGACACCCTGGAGGAGGGCATGGCAACCCACTCAAGTATTCTTGCCTGGAAAATCCCTTGACAGAGGAGCCTAGTGGATTACAATACATAGGATTGCAAAGAGTAGGACACAACTGAAGTAACTTAGCACACATGCCATCACATCTAAGGAATAACATTGGGAGCTGAATTTAACAAGAAAATCCTTAAGAGATAGCTAGAGTTCCTGAGTGAAAAATAAAGGTATAATAATAATAACATTTAGAATTATTGAAAAGTTTCTGCCCCTATTGCCTACAAACCACCAGCAATAAAGGGCCTACAAAAGTCTGAGGGAAAAAAAAAAATGAAAACAAACTTGAGCATAAGCTTCCTAAAATATGTATTCAAAGTGTGGCAATTACAAAGGATATATCTATTCATGCACACTTTCTTAGGGGGATACTTGTAGATGTAGCTAACGAAAGTAACTGTCACAAAGTGAAACGTAAATTATAATCACAGATTTTAGTGAGGAAATGTCAGGTAGCCAGTGTCAATAATCCTGGCTAGTATCTTATTTGGTCTGAAGTAGGATACAAATTGAAAGATTTACAGGAAACATGTTTGTCAGGATGAAAATGGAATGATTTCAGTAAAGTAGATAACATAACTAATGCTGTCAGATATCCATGATGTAATGAATTTAAAAATGGAGAAAAAAAAACAAACTAATATGTAGATTGTGCTAGGGTGTGAGCTAGAGACAATTGTTCAGTCCTGTCCAACTCTGCAAACCCACGGGCTGGAGCCTGCCAGGATCCTTTGTCCATGAAATTCTCCAGGCAGGAATACAGGAGTGAGTTGTGATCCCCTTTTCCAGGGGATCTTCCCAAACCAGGGTTTGAAAGTGGGTCTCCCACATTGCAGACAGCTTCTTTACCATCTGAGCCACCGAGGAATTTTCACAGTGCCAGGCTGGATGACTCACAAGCTGGAATCAAGATTGCTAGGAGAAATATTAGCAACCTCAGATATGTATATAATACCACTTTAATGGCAGAAAATGAAGAGGAATTAAAGAGCCACTTTATGAAGGTAAAACAGGAGAGTGAAAAAGCTGGCTTAATATTCAACATTCAAAAAATGAAGATCTTATCACTTCATGGAAAATAGATGGGTAAAAAGTGGAAAAGATAACAGATTTTATTTTCTTATGCTCTAAATCACTGTGGAGAGTAACTGCACCCACGAAATTAAAAGATGCTTGCTCCTTGGAAGGAAGGCTATGACAAACCTGGACAGCATATTAAAAAGCAGAGACATCTCTTTGCTGCCAAGTGTTCATATAGTCAAAGCTATGGTTTCTCCAGTACTCATGTACAGATATGAAAGTTGGATCATAAAAAGGCTGAGCACCAAAGAATCAATGCTTTTGAACTAAGGTGCTGGAGAAGACTCTTGAAAGTCCCTTGAACAGCAAGGAGATCAAATCAGTCAATCCTAAAGGAAATCAGTCCTAAATATTCACTGGAAGAACTGATGCTGAAGTTAAAGCTCCAATACTTTGGGCCACCTGAATCGAAGAACCAACTCATTGGGAAAAACCCTGATGCTGGGAAAGATTGAGGGCAAAAGGAGAAGGGGGCAACAGAGAATCAGATAGTTGGATGGCATCTTCGACTCAATGAATATAGTTTGAGCAAACTCTAGGAGACTGTGAAGGACAGAAAAGTCTGGTGTAATGCAGTGCATGGAGCTGCAAAGAGTCGGACATGATTTAGGAATTGAACAACAACAACAATAAAGAGAAACAAAGTTAAAAAAAAAAACTCAGGTGTAAACTGACAAATAAGCTAAGAAAGACACAAGAAACTTGTTGCTCAAGTAAAGCAAACCAAGCTGTGTCATATTTTCAGTGGAGGGAAAAGGCAGTCCAAATATTCTGATTGTCATAGGAGTTGTGCACTGGATTTATAAAAAAGAAGGTGCAATCCTAGGAATATATTTGGCTTTATCATACACATTATTTCTTAAAAAACTAATAATAAATCATCATATAGTGATTTTAATGTTACAAACTAAATATTTTAAAAGTGCAGAAAATTTAATTATAATTACAGTAAGTAATGTCATCCTTAAAATTAAAAAAGGCAGATGACAAAGTCAAGAGATAGAAGCAGTGAATAAGAGGGATTTAGATAGGTTAGAATGTGAATATATCAATTCATAAAGGAAGAGGTTAAGAGATGTAAAACTAGTAGAATAAGAAATACACAATTATATTATATGTGGGTAATCTGGATGGTGGTGTATGTATATTGTATAATGAAGACATAAGAAGAAGAAAGAGTAGAGATAGAGTGACAAATTTGGAAACTGAGGAAAGAGGGATGAGGACATTTAAGCAAATTTCATAAGAAATCCACATGTAATTTCTAAATTCATGAATAAACCAATAAAGGCATAAAAATATCATTTGCAGGTAATTAAAAGTGTCTACCTCCACTGCCTACGAACTCCCAAAACCTGAATGCCAGGCTCTACTAGGAGACCTTGCTAAGCCTATTCGAATTCATCCTTCCTTTTAATAGCAGAGGAAAACCATTAGCAAGTTTATCTTCTAAAGGGAGGAGAGCCCTCAACACCCTGAGGAGCAATGGAAGAAATATCCTTGACCCTAACAGGTAAGGGGAAATAGAGGAAATTGGCCCCCACTATGTTTATGTTCTGGAACCAATACAAATGATTCTCAAATGTAGTTCTTGTCCTTTGCTAGTGCAGAAATGTCATGTTGCCTGTCTTGGAGGAAAAAAAATTCAGAATAAGGCTTTAGAACCCTGCTCTGTAGCATTTAAAACCTTGCACAGCAAATCGACAGAATGATTGGATGTTTGTTAACTGCAATTATTGTTTGTGATTTTTATGTCTTTAGTTTCATTTTTCTATTTCAGCATGGCATAATATATATAATAGTGTCAGTCCATCTCATCCTTCACCCGAGACAGCTAGAAAACCCTGCTCTATAGCATTTAGTCACCATCTGTCTGTGGTTTATTTCAGGTTCAAATGACTAGTGCCTAGCATAATGGCTGCTATGTAATTGTCACTCAAGTAATATTTCTGAGTGAATGAAGGAAGGAAGAAATGCTTGAAATACAATAAAATTAGTTATCATTTATTCAGTGTTCCAAAATAGAAACTGGCCACCTCTGGGGAGCAGATCTGGGATATCAGACAGATGAGGGAAGGGGGATTCCTTTGACTAAAGTCTTTTACATAGTTTCATTTTACCTAAAATGTGTTCAGAATTAAGGCTTTTAACTGTAGAAGAGGACTCTCCTTAGAGAGATGAAAAAGACTGTGAGCAGGCTCCATAGGGGTAAGAAAACTTGCATCAGAGGGGAGGGAGTAGTTTTTGACTTTGATTTTGTTTTTAGGGAAGATTTGGTAAATGCATGGGAAGAAATGGTAATTGCAATACAGTTGAGACATCACCATAAAAAATTAACTGAATAAAGACATATCATTTTTCATATTTTAAATATGTTTTGTTCTCTTTCCATACAGACAATAGAAGTTAGCATTCAGTAAAATGCCAGGATTGTGTGTGTGTGTCTTTTGTTCTAGACATAGTATTATAAAACAGTTTAACTCTGGGATAAGCAAGATAATTCAGTCATATCTATGAGCATATCAAAGGCAGGCACCATGACTTTTTTCTTTCATTACATTTGATGATGATTAACATTTCAAAAATCAGAATTTTCATCAAAGCACAGTTATGAACAAATCCAGAAAAGAAGAAAATAGCCATCTTCCTTCCTCTCTCTGTTAACTTGAAGTTGTCCAATGTCACTTGCAATGATCTTGTATTTTTAAACACAGAAGCTTTCCCAATCTCTAAAACAGCTTTCTCCTTCTCTAAAAAAAAATATGATCATTGGTTTGGGAAGATCCCCTGGAGAAGGGAATGGCTACCCACACCAGTATTCTTCTCTGGAAATTTCCATAGACAAGAGCCTGACAGGCTACAGTCCATGCAGTCACAAAGAGTCAGACATGACTGAAACACGTTACTACAAAACACAACAAAGAATGTGAAAGCAGGTTACTTAAGAGGCACCTTATTTGATCTGAATCTTCCATAAGAAAGACTGAATGAAATAGTAAAGAATGTTCATTTTTTTGTCTTCTCTTGTTGCTAGTCTCATAGTTTGGGTAGACATGTAGAAAATACCTACTATGTGTAGGACTCTGTGGAACTCACTCAAATGAAGAGAAAAAACAATGAAAGTGTCTATTTTGAACCTATTTTCAACCATTACTGACAAGATTGGAATCATTAGAAGCAGCTTTAACCACCATAACAGTAGAGGAAAAAGCCACTTATCTTGCGGTGAGAGATGAACGCCATTGTAAATAGAGCTTAGAAACCGTGAATTAGAGGATGCTGAACTTGGAACTCTTCAGGCTCATACAAACTGGAAAATGGTCATTTTATTCTCATCCCCTTTTCATGACACTCAAGAAAAAATTGCTTCCACGTGCGGAATTATTGTATTCTAAATATATGCAACATGAAAAATGTGAATTCTTCAGGGAAATTTTTCCTTAGGCCTTCAATCTGATTTTGAAATGGATTAAGTAAATGACTGTATTTCATTATCGAAACCCCCCTAGGAAGATATTTTGACTTGCCTAGTAAATTGTGAATGTCATGTTGATTTTCTTTTTATTACTGCATTAGAGGATGGTATTGACTCCTTGTGGAAATCAGGCATGTGGAGAAATAAATGTCTGTCCTTAATCTTCTCTCTTCTCGGTGTTAAGAAATAAGGAAGAACTGATATATTCATACTGTGCTTGTAGCTATGGCTACTTACCCTAACTCCTGACATTTCAAAATACTGACATATCATACAGCTAGAAAATAAGATAAAAGCTTAGTAATTTCAACTGAACTTTACAGACTGTCTACATGTCCTTTACTATGATCAACCATTCATATCATTCATAAATTACATTGTACAAAAAGATTTCATGTATCATTGAAAGACTGAAGAAATCAAGCAGGTTGCCCAAAACCATTCGGTCAATAAAAAATGGACTTTGGAACTTGCCTTCTGTCCCCAAACCACAGCTTCTTCACAAGAGAAATCAGGATATATCCCTGAAATTTAAGCCTTCCTGCAAATATCACTCTTAATAAATTATGCTTTCATATAGCAGAGTTAGTTTGCTGTGGTTGCTTTTTCTTGCTGCAGTGAGTTTTCAAGTTTCTGTGTTTCCAATGTTTCTGTCATTTGCATTTTTAAAGGATTAGCTGCTACTGCATCCTTAGTCATAAGGAATACAATATTTTAAACTTCAGAGGTTCTTTCAAACACCTCTTCTTTTCCCAAGATCTCTACCTGAACTTCAAGTCAATACCTCTTTCCCAACTACTTACAGATTCAGTTCAATTCCAGTTCCTCATGTGGTTTGAGTGGGCTGAGTCAGGGAGTTAGCAACGATCTTAGCTCCATCTTCCAGATGGGCAAGATTTCACACTTGATTTATCTTTTGGATATCCTGTCAAAGTCTGAGACACCAGCACATTTATATCTTAGCATATGAAACATAATCAAGAGTATACATCTTTTTCTCTAAGATCATTGTCAGTAGTTTTCAGAGAGTTGTACCTATACTAGCAGAATTAGCTAGAAACTTGCTAGAAATACAAATTCTTGTGTCTGTTCCCAGACTTCAGACACTCTAGAGGTGGGGCCAGGGGAGCTGTTTTAACAAAGACCCAGGTGATTTTGATGCATAAAGAGTTTGGTAATCAATTTCCTCTTCTTTTCTGTATTGGCCCAATTTATGGGACTGGTTTGAATTTTTAATCCCACTATTAAACAACCGTGGTAAATGTATAAACAAAATCTTTTATTCACATAAGTACAATTTTAAAGTCCCTCAAATATTGCTCTAGTGTGGCTTGCTTTTCAGAATGAGTTCTGAAAAGTCAGATTCAAACTATACATATAGATGCACTACTACACAAACATACACTAACCATAGGCTTTAGATTTACAGTCTTTTTATTGATGATGACCAGTTTATACTTTTATTCTGAAAAGAAATCTTTATTTTTTTTTTTTTAAGCTGAACCATGGAAAGCAATCTAAGTGTTATGGCAATAAGAATGTTCAATATAGGTAATTTTAATTCTAAAATTTTCTCTGCTGCTGTTCATGGACATCTATTACCTTGGCAGAATCATAACTTGTAAAAATGACCTTGTCCTAACTAGCAAATACCTAAAATATTTACAATTTAAAAGCTTCTGCACAACAAAGGAAACTATAAGTAAGGTGAAAAGACAGCCTTCTGAATGGGAGAAAACAATAGCAAATGAAGCAACTGACAAACAACTAATCTCAAAAAGATACAAGCAACGTATGTAGCTCAACTCCAGAAAAATAAACGACCCAATCAAAAAATGGGCCAAAGAACTAAATAGGTATTTCTCCAAAGAAGACATACAGATGGCTAACAAACACATGAAAAGATGCTCAACATCACTCATCATCAGAGAAATGCCAAAAAAGACCACANATGACACTGTCATTTTTTGAGTTTAGTATTCCACTGTATATGTGCATGACATCCATTCATCTGTTGGTGGACACTGAGGTGGTTTTCCTGTCTTGGCTATTGTGAATAGTGCTGCTGTGGACATAGGGGAGCATGTATCTTTCTGAATTACAGTCGTGTCTGGATATATGCCTTGGAGTGAGATTGTTGGATCATATGGGAACTCAGTTTTTAGTTTTTTCAAGAAAATTTGGTGTTTTACATTTTAAGCAGGTATATTGTCAGTCAGCATAACACATCATCATAAATAACATGTTAGTTTCAGGTTGAGTTTCCTGACAAATCAGAAAAAAATTGGGGTATTGGTTTCCAGGACTATGGGCTTAAATAAGCTAATTAATACCTGGCATGTGGTGAATGCTATTGGTCACTCATGCCAAATATTTGGAAACCTTCTCTGTGCCAGGTTCTATTAAGTGCTGAAAATATGGTATAAATACACAATTGTAGTCACACCCCTGGAAATAACATTAGTAAGTGCTGCTGCTAAGTCACTTCAGTCGTGTCCAACTCTGTGCGACCCCATAGATGCCNTATGGGCTTAAATAAGCTAATTAATACCTGGCATGTGGTGAATGCTATTGGTCACTCATGCCAAATATTTGGAAACCTTCTCTGTGCCAGGTTCTATTAAGTGCTGAAAATATGGTATAAATACACAATTGTAGTCACACCCCTGGAAATAACATTAGTAAGTGCTGCTGCTAAGTCACTTCAGTCGTGTCCAACTCTGTGCGACCCCATAGATGCCCCACCAGGCTCCCCCGTCCCTGGGATTCTCCAGGCAAGAACACTGAAGGGGGTTGCCATTTCCTTCTCCAATGCATGAAAGTGAAAGTGAAGTTGCTCAGTCGTGTCTGACTCTTAGCGACCCTATGGACTGCAGCCCACCAGGCTCCTCCGTCCATGGGATTTTCCAGGCAAGAGTAGCTCACAGTATTTATAAGATGGTTCTTGTTTCTTTATAACTCCTTTAGCATTTAGCAGAATCTGGACAGTTGATCATTTAGTCTTGGACTATATTTATATGGAGTGTTTATTGCTCTCACAGAAGTCTACAAACTAAAACCATTACATCTGAAAAGACTCCCGCTGTGAAGTAGAATTATAATCCAGACAGGCTCAATGAAGATACTCCTAGGAATTTGTTGGTGGTCCAGTGGTTAGGACTCTGCTTTTACTGTGGTGGCCCAGGTTCAAATCCTGGTTGGGAAACTAAGCTCCTACAAGCAGCACGGCATTGCAAAAAAAATTTAATGAATGTTGATGGTTTTACTCCTCATAAGCAGATAAGCAGGTCTTTCCTGTGTTGGGAAATAGAAATTTGACTACCAATTGGGACTTCAAAGCATGGCGGGTGGGACAGTGATGCAGCTAATGCTTTATTTAGTTTTCATAACAAATTAAGTACTGTTTTAAAGTCATGTTTACATGTTTTATGGTATAGATACATAATAGCCTACTAAAAAGGTAATTATGGAAGGGATATCAAAGTGAGTAGTAAAAATTAAGATAGGACTTCCATCTTTTCAGCTAAGTATATATCACCTTGAACTTGATATCCAAACTATTGGTATTTAGTGAGCTGTTTGGATTAAATGTGCTACTAAGTTTGAATCTCTGATGTTTTAAAAATATAAATGTGGGTCCTCTTGAGCAAGGGTATGGAAGTGATTGAGTCATCTAAATTTTTAGGTAAAAAACCTAGGACTAAAGCACCCAAGATTCAGCGTCTCGTGACTCCACGAGTTCTGCAACACAAACGCCGGCGTATTGCTCTGAAGAAACAGCGTACTAAGAAAAATAAAGAAGAGGCTGCAGAATATGCTAAACTTTTGGCCAAGAGAATGAAGGTAAATCTCAGGGGGAAATAGGAGTTATGGGATATGCATTTTTTAATCCAGATAAGCTTTAACTGCACTTTGTTTTTTGTTTAGGAGGCCAAAGAAAAACGGCAGGAACAGATTGCCAAGAGACGGAGGCTGTCCTCTCTGAGAGCTTCTACTTCTAAGTCTGAGTCCAGTCAAAAATGAGATGTTCTAAGAGTAACAAATAAATAAGATCAGACATCAGCTCTGCCTTCTTGACTTTTAATTGATGATCAAATAGATAAGTGAAGGTCCACAAACATGGAAAAGGAGGTACTGTATAATCTAGCAGTGGAATAGGTCTGCAAGAGATACTTGAAAGTGATAGTCCTTCAAATTCAGAAACAGACTATATATGAAAGTGGAAGAAATGGCCAGAACAGTTTCTTTTAGTGGGTGTCTCAGAATTCTTACATTGATTGATTGACTNAATACAATAATAAAATCATTTAAAAAAGTATCAAAAATTATCTGCTGCCTGTTTATTAGAATGAAACTATACAAGCACAAATAGAGATGGGCTTCCTTAGTGGCTCAGACAGTGAAGAATCTTCCTGCTATGGGGGAGACCCAGGTTTTATTCCTGGGTTGGGAATATTCTGGAGAAGGACATGACCTCCAACTCCAATATTCTTTCCTGGAGAATTCCATGGACAGAAGAGCCTGAAGGGCTACATTCCATGGGGTCACAAAGAGTCAAACATGATTGAGCATCTAACACTTACAACACACAAATGGAGACAGGTTAGCCAAAGAGGAATCTAATATTTGGCCATAAGATTGGATATAAGACAAAGGATTATTAATTTGTTCATTCTGCAAATTAGGAAATAAAGGCTTGAAATTGAAATGGTAAGAAACATTATTTGGGTCACATTTGAGAAAGAACTGAAATCGTTTCTTCATCATTATTTTGAGAAATGAGAGATCATGCCAGGGCAAATTAGATGTTATCTAGTTATGCCCCTTATTTTACAAATAAGGAAACAGAGACCATGAAAGGGGGATAACTTGGTCTCTTGGTTATATAGCAGGAGAGCAGTAAAGTTTTCAGTTTCTTAAGAAAGACACTTTTGAGATGCATGTGCATCTCAAAGGTACAAAAAAAAGGGGGAGGGGGAGATTTGCAATTGCACTTTTAGTAAACACCTCTAAAAAAGGAAGGTCTGGGAGTTATCATCATCATGCATGTGGGCTAAGTCACTTCAGTTGTATCTGACTCTTTGCAACCCTATGGACTGTAGCCTGCTGAGCTCCTCTGTCCATGGGGTTCTCCAGGCAAGAGTACTGGAGTGAGTTGCCATTTCTTCCTCCAGAGTATCTTACCAGGCATTGAACCAACATTTCTTATGTCTCTTGCATTGGCAAGAGGCGGGTTGCTTACCACTAGTGCCAACTGAGAAGCCCTCATCAATTGTTCATTCAGTTCAGTTCAGTTGCTCAGTCGTGTCTGACTCTTTGTGACCCCATGAATCGCAGAATGCCAGGCCTCCCTGCCCATCACCAACTCCCAGAGTTTACCAAAACTTCTGTCCATTGAGTCGGTGATACTATCCAGCCATCTTATCCTCTGTCATCCCCTTCTCCTCCTGCCCCCAATCCCTCTCAGCATCAGGGTCTTTTCCAATGAGTCAACTCCTCGCATGAAGTGGCCAAAGTATTGGAGTTTCAGCATCAGCATGACTCCTTCCAATGAACACCCAAGACTGACCTTCTTTAGGATGGACTGGTTGGATCTCCTTGCAGTCCAAGGGACTCTAAAGAGTCTTCTCCAACACCATAGTTCAAAAGCATCAACTCTTCGGCAGTCAGCTTTCTTCACAGTCCAACTTTCACATCCATACATGGCCACTGGAAAAACCATAGCCTTGACTAGACGGACCTTTGTTGGCAAAGTAATGTCTCTGCTTTTTTTTTTTCTTTCTTAATTTCTTTTTTTTTAATATAAATTTATTTATTTTAATTGGAGGCTAATTACTTTACAATATTGAATTGGTTTTGCCATACATCAACATTAATCTGCCATGGGTGTACACATCTTCCCCATCCTGAACCCCCCTCCCACCTCCTTCCCCATACCATCCCTCTGGGTCAAATAATAAATTTTCTGGATCCTTAGAACTTCTTCAGGCAGGTGTTTTGTAGTAAGTCACCCTAGGGACATTGCCTTATGGTGGTAGAATCCTTACTAGAGTTTGGACATCTCAGTGCAGATGTTTGGACAAAATCATGTTTCAGGGCTTCCCAGATGGTATTAGTGGTTAAAAAAAAAAAAAAAAGAAAGAAAGAAACCCTACCTGCCAATATAGGAGACATAAGAAACATAGGTTCAATCCCTGAGAATATCCCCTGGAGGAGGAAATTGTGTATCCAGTATTCTTGCCTGGAGAATCCTATGGACAGAGGAACCTGGCAGGCTACAGTCCAAAAGTTCGGACATGATTGAAGTGACTTACTACACATGCACTCTCTCGTTATGAGCCAAAAGTTGATCAATTCTCAGCCTCAAACAGGAAATAACTTAATCATTCAGCAACAGGGTAACAGTTATGTAAACTCCTCAGCAATAAAAAGGAATTAAGTTGCAATACTCATGACAACATACACATGCATGTTCAGTTGCTCAACCTTGACTGACTCTTTGCAACACCATGGACTGGAGTCCACCAGGATCTTCTGTCCATGAAATCTTCCAGGCAAGAATATTGGAGTGGGTTGCCCATTCCCTACTCCAGGGGATCTTCCCCACCCTGGGACTGAACCCAAGTCTCTTGGCTTTTCTGCATTTTAGGTAAATTCTTTACTAACTGAGCCACCTGAGAATATTGAGGATATGACTAAACTTCAAAGTCATAATACTCTGTCTACAAAGTAAGCTGAACACCAGAGTACATCCTGTGTGTTTCCATTCACATGAACAGGTGAAATAAAAAATAAAGAAAGAAAGAAAAGAAAAAGCAGTGATGGGAAAAAAAAAGAAATGAAAAAACAGTTTCTCTGAAGATAAAAGGGTGATTTCTTTGTGGTGTCTCTCTTGGTCTTCCATTTGTAACACTTCTCACATCGATCTATAATCATCATTAACTAACTTTCCCTCTGAGCTCGTCGTGTTTTACTTACCTCCAAACTCTAGGAATTTTTTCAAGACTTGGTGCAAGTTTGTGGACAAATTAATTTTCATGGGACCAAACTAGAACCTTGGTCTCACTGAGTTTGATGCTAGCATCTCCAGGGATGAGTTCCCAGTTTTGCCTTCTTTCTTCTCTTAGCAACTAGCAAAGAGGGCTTGAAGTACAGCTGTACTTGGATATAAAGTTTGTATCCATTTGAAATTATCTCAAAGGCAATATCCATGTAACAGTATAAAATTTCTAGCCAGATGAAAAAGAAAATAGCACAAAATACCCCTCATTTAATTATAGTAATAAATGGACAAAGTATAAATTTCAGGGCTGGAAACTGCTTAAAATTTGATAATCTCCTAGAAGTTCTCCTGCTTAACTACATAACCTTGGAAAGAAGATTCATATTTTTAAAATAAAAGATCTTTGTATAAAAGATTAAAAAAAATAAAAGGGGTGCCAGTCTATTTCAATGATGCACCAATGCATGTAACAAAGTCTTTGATAGCCATAGAAAAATGCTATTAAAAATAGAAAAATGTCTCTTAAAAACAACTCCAAAAATTTTTCACAGGATGATATCTGTTAGGTGTTATCACAATGAGGAAATGAGAGAGGAAAAAAATGATATTGCTTTACATTTTCAGTTACAATTTATTTAGAGAAGAATGTTGATTTGTCATCTTCTTTCAAGAGATGTAAAAATGTTAATGCTCATTAGATAAGAAGATATTTAGCAAGGCCAGAGATAACTAAAGAACCTAAGATGAGAAGATATGACAGGACACTACACGTTTGAATGGGAATATAAAACACACCATGTGCTTCATAATTTTATCAGTCTGGTCAAGGCAAAGGTTTCCATGCCATTGGTTAGGCATTTTACTCCTTTCCTTTTTTATACCTGTCTGAAGATTCAGATCAACTACACACACATATTAAATATTGGGACACAGTAAAAATGATTTGAAAAATAGTGTAACTAATGAAAAACCATAAATGTACCCTTGTTTGTGAAAGTGAATCTAACCTCATTCACCTTACCATTACATTTTGGTGGTATTTATTTTCAGTTTTCGTTTTCCTTTCTCTCTGGATGCTATTTCTAAAAATGCTAAGTAAACAAATACCAAAATGCATAGTATATCAATACAACCTCTGTCTTTCCTTTGAATTAATACTTTGAGTTTATTCTCTCTCCAAGTCGATAACACATGAATAAATGGTATCATATGAGTAAATAGAAGAGATAAGAAAGCCTTCTTCAGCGATGAATGCAAAGAAATAGAGGAAAACAACAGAATGGGAAAGACTAGAGATTTCTTCAAGAAAATTATAGATACCAAGGGAACATTTCATGCAAAGATGGGATCGATAAAGGACAGAAATGGTATGGACCTAACAGAAGCAGAAGATGTTAAGAAGAGGTGGCAAGAATACATGGAAAAACTATACAAAAAAGATCATCATGACCCAGATAATCATGATGATGTGATTACTAATCTAGAGCCAGACATCTTGGAATGTGAAATCAAGTGGGCCTTAGAAAGCATCACTACGAACCAAGCTAGTGGAGGTGATGGAATTCCAGTTGAGCTATTTCAAATCCTGAAAGATGATGGTGTGAAAGTGCTGCAATCAATATGCCAGCAAATTTGGAAAACTCAGCAGTGGCCACAGGGCTGGAAAAGGTCAGTTTGCATTCCAATCCCAAAGAAAGGCAATGCCAAAGAATGCTCAAACTACCACACAACTGCACTCATCTCACATACTAGTAAAGTAATGCTCAAAATTCTCCAAGCCAGGCTTCAATAATACGTGAACCATGAACTCCCTGATGTTCAAGCTGGTTTTAGAAAAGGCAGAGGAAGCAGAGATCAAATTGCCAACATCTGCTGGATCATGGAAAAAGCAAGAGAGTTCCAGAAAAACATCTATTTCTG
>SJYV01029824.1:785155-828595 GCA_006410875.1 Neotragus pygmaeus
ACTTTGCCGACTAAGGTCCGTCTAGTCAAGGCTATGGTTTTTCCTGTGGTCATGTATGGATGTGAGAGTTGGACTGTGAAGAAAGCTGAGCACCAAAGAATTGATGCTTTTGAACTGTGGTGTTGGAGAAGACTCTTGAGAGTCCCTTGGACTGTAAGGAGATCCAACCAGTCCATTCTGAAGGAGATCAGCCCTGGGATTTCTTTGGAAGGAATGATGCTGAACCTGAAAGTCCAGTACTTTGGCCACCTCATGCAAAGAGTTGACTCATTGGAAAAGACTCTGATGCTGGGAGGGATTGGGGGCAGGAGGAGAAGGGGACGACCGAGGATCAGATGGCTGGATGGCATCACTAACTCGATGGACATGAGTCTGAGTGAACTCCAAGAGATGGTGATGAACAGGGAAGCCTGGCGTGCTGCAATTCAAGGGGTCGCAAAGAGTCAGACACGCCTAAGAGACTGAGCTGAACTGAACTGAATGAGTAAATAATTTTAAACTCTAAGCTCCAAATCATGAAAAATGCCAGCTCCAGTTTTTTATCCAACCCAGGTCTCACTTGCTGGGTTGGACCATGCCATCTGATGAGTGACAGGCAATCATTGGCACCCTCCTTCTACTTGCTAGTGTGTAGCATTGGGCTGGATCTTTTGAAATGGATGGGTAAAGCTCTTAATCTTATATATCTTTCAATGCTTTGCCTTGATTGGAATTCAAGAAGCCTGCAGAACTTCTTAGAAAAGAATATAAATGTTCCCGAAGTGTTTCAAAACATCAGTTCAAAAGGTCTAAATCAGCAACAACAATGACAGCAAAAACGTGTTACTTTTTGTTGGAGGGAGAAAGCCAGATAAAAAAACGTATTTGCCTACATGATCCACTGTCTAATTACCGAGGCAGGAGCTCCCGAAAATAAAGGAATCAGAAGGAAACCCTAATAATCAGTAGAATGGGAGGGAAAAAATGGTAGTTTCACATATGTGAGGCTCTGATAGATAAAAATATAGCAGATATTTAAACCAATGTAAACTACCATAAAATATAATGCAATTGGTAGTCAACAGTATTTTAGCACTCTAGTTACTATGTAAAGCATTTTATTAGTTAAAACCACTGATAATTATCATTAACAGAAGACCCAATTATTCAGACCTGCATTTAACAAGCAGAAAAAAGTCATGATATAATATAAATTGTATCCATGTAAACACTGTATAAAGTTGATATCCCTAGGTCATGTGTGTGTGTGTGTGTGTGTGTGTGTGAATAAGAACTACTGAGAATAACTGAAAATGGTTATAAGAATGACTTGAAGTCCGAACAGAGTGCTGGCGCTCCCTTAACTGCACCCTCCCAAACCTCCCGGATTCTGAGCTTCACTCTTTTCTAGTTCTTTTGCTTTTACAGACTGTCCATGCTTTACACAGCATTGACTGTGTGAATTCCAGTTGCCACAGTTTAGTTAAACATTGGTATCCAACTACACCATCCAAGTTCTAATTACCTGGCACTTTGACAGTGAGTCATTAAATAACATATGAACTTTGCAGCTAACTCTTCCATTCACAGATTACAGATGCACATGGCAATCAATGACCAATCATTCTATCTTAATTTTTTATCTTATTTTTATTGCTTATTTTATTTTATTTTTTGGTCATGCTGAGCAGCATGGGGGATCTTAGTTCCCCTACCAAGGATTGAACCTGTGCTTCTTGCAGTGGAAGCACAGAGTCTTAAGCCTTGGACCACCAGGGAAGTTTCCATATAGCATCTTTTACAGTCTGTGTTGACTGGTCACTGCACATCTGCTATTCAGTTCATGCATGAACTGGAAAGGATGCCACCGTGTGACCTCTGTCACTCAGTTATAATCTCGTGTGGCATTTTACAAAAATAGATAATGAAAAGAAAAAGTTGTCCAGAAAGATAAAAACACAGCCAAAAAGAAAACAAAATGTGTAGTATTAGAAGTGAAATTCAAATCAAAATTTATTATAGAAGAAATAGCTGACCACAGAAATGTTGACATGGTTGCGATTTGAACAGATTCAGCTGAAGGAGTTCAGTAAGAGTGTGTTTCTCACACAAATGAGAAAAGTGGTTGTGAAGAAAAAAATGAGGATGTTTCTTTTAGGAAGTTTCGGTGCCCAAAACCTCCATATTGAAAGTACTCGCAGACTTATTTCACAAAATTAAGAACAAACAATGAAATGCTGGCAACTTAAACAAACATAGAAAACATATAGCTATTTACAAAGGCATAGAAAAGATTCTTATTCTGTGTTCTAAACTCTAGAAATAGAAGAAGGGAAGTACTTTTTATAAATAAATGAAACACTTTGATTCTCAGTCTTTCTAATATTTAAATGTGCTAAATAAATATTAGCTTTACTATTTAAAAAAAAAAAAAAGCCCTGTATAAAATTTTATAAATTTAAAGGTTTTGATGAAGTATTTTTAAAAAGTCACAAAACAATCATAAATTTCCTCCGTGAATATTACAATCACTTTGTCAGCTTGTGTGGTAATTTGTATGGTCTTTCATGCAACAGGGCTCCTTATATTGCTGCTGTTTTTGGTCAGTTGCTAAGTTGTGTCTTACTATTTGCAGGCTCCCTATACTTAGGGTTTACATGGATGCATGTGCAGTTTATTTTCATCTTGTCTGCCAAACAAATGGCTACTTATCCTTCCAGATCCATCCCCAAAATCATCTAAAGTTTTCTCTCCCTTTCAGATAGTGTTATATTCTTCCTGAATTATAATCTTTTGACATAATTTCCAGGCCTGATTAGAGTGTTTTTAGAAGTGTTTCCTCTCAAAGCTATGAATTTCATAATTGTTCATCTGTGTATACATTAACACAGAGCAACTTATCTAGAATAATATATCCCTGTGTAATGTTTATATAAATGAATGAATCTGCCATTTTCTTTTGGTGGCACACTAGAAGTCACTGATATGATAACCACAGTTTTGTCTGTTCATAATTAACACCAGCTGCCAACAATGTGTCCCTGTGACATTTCTTTAGGCCCAAGTGTTAGTCACTCAGTCGTGTCTGACTTTTGGAGACCCCAAGGATTTTATCCTATCAGGCTCCTCTGTCCATGGGATTTAAGGCAGAACTACTGGAGTGGGTTGCCATTTCCTTCTCCAGGAGACCTTCCTAACCCTGGGATCAGACCCAGGTCTCCTGCATTGTGGGCAGGCTCTTTACCATTCTGGGCCACCAGGGAAGCCCCTGGTGGTATTTTTTTTCTGGCCCAAAGTTGCATTAAATATATAGAAAATTTGGAATTTAGAAACTAGCCTAGCCCATTACTGCTTCTGAATGACACTATATTAACTCAGTTCTGCCAAACTGAAGGTCTTTGATAACTTTGGAGAGAACAACTTTGATGGGGTTTTGTGACTGCAAGCCTACTTGTAGTGTATGAAAGGACTCTAAGAAGGGAACTTCCTGCTCACATATTGTAGATAAAACACACTTATCAACAATTACAGTCTCTCAAAGCACCACTAATTGCAGTAAATCTTTTTTTCTTAAAGACATAATCACATGAAGACAAAAAGAAATGGAGAAACAGAAGTTCCGGAACATAAATTTATTGAAAAGCAAAAGAACATAGGCAATAGTTATAACATAAGAAGATGTGTGATTATATAAAAAGCACATGCAAAGATATTCAAAGCCACTAATTATAAGGAAAGTGAAGTCACTCAATCGTGTCCAACTCTTTGCAACCCCATAGACTGTAACCTACCAAGCTCTTCTGTCCATGGGATTTTCCAAGCAATAGTACTGGAGTGGATTGCCATTTCCTTCTCCAGGTGATCTTCCCGACCCAGGGATTGCACCCAGGTCTCCTGCATTGTAGACAGATGCTTTACCATCTTAGCCACCAGGGAAGTCATTATGAGGAAAATGGATATCAAAAATCAATGAGATATCATAACACACTCATTAAGATGACTATTACAAAACTAAATAAATTGTTTTTTAAAAAAGGAATACTTGTTAACAAGGATGAAGAGAAATTGGAACCCTTGTGCATTATCAGTAGGGATATAAAATGATGTAGCCACTATGGAAAATGGGTATCATTTTTCAAAAACATAAACCCTAAATTACTCTATGATCCAGCAACTTCACTTCTGGATATTCAGTTCAGTTCAGTAGCTCAGTTGTGTCCAACTCTTTGTGACCCTATGAACCACAGCACGCCAGGCCTCCCTGTCCATCACCAACTCCTGAGTCCACCCAAACTCATGTCTATCAAGTTGGTGATGACATCCAACCATCTCATCCTCTGTCATCCCCTTCTCCTCCTGCCCTCAATCTTTCCCAGCATCAGGGTATTTTCAAATGAGTCAGCTGTTCACATCAGGTGATCAAAGTATTGGAGTTTCAGCTTCAACATCAGTCCTTCCAATGAACATCCAGGACTGATCTCCTTTAGGATGGACTAGGTGGATCTCCTTGCAGTCCAAAGGACTCTCAAGAGTCTTCTCCAACACCACACTTCAAAAGCATCAATTCTTTGGTGCTCAGCTTTCTTTATAGTCCAACTCTCACATCCATGCATGACTACTGGTAAAACTATAGCCTTAACTAGACAGACCTTTGTTGGCAAAGTAATGTCTCTGCTTTCCAATATGCTGTCTAGGTTGGTCATAACTTTCCTTCCAAGGAGTAAGAGTTTTTTATGTTCATGGCTGCAATCAACATCTGCAGTGATTTTGGAGCCCCTCAAAAGAAAGTCTGACACTGTTTCCACTGTTTCCCCATCCATTCCCGTGAAGTGATGAGACAAGATGCCATGATCATAGTTTTCTGAATGTTGAGCTTTAAGTCAACTTTTCACTCTCCTCTTTCACTTTCATCAAGAGGTTCTTTAGTTCTTCTTCACTTTCTGCCATAAGGGTGGTGTCATCTACATATCGGAGGTTATTGATATTTCTCCCTGCAATCTTGATTCCAGTTTGTGCTTCCTCCAGCCCAGCTTTTCTCATGATGTACTCTGCATAGAAGTTAAATAAGCAGAGTGACAATATACAGCCTTGGCGTATTCCTTTTCCTATTTGGAACCAGTAGTGTGTTGTTCCATGAACAGTTCTAACTGTTGCTTCCTGACCTGCATACAGGTTTCTCAAGAGGTAGATCAGGTGGTCTTGTATTCCCATCTCTTTCAGAATTTTCCACAGTTTGTTGTGATCCACACAGTCAAAGGCTTTGTCATAGTCAATAAAGCAGAAATAGATGTCTTTCTGGAACTCTCTTGTCTTTTCCATGATCCAGCAGATGTTGGCAGTTTAACCTCTGGTTCTTCTGCCTTTTCACTTCTGGATATATGCCTCCCCAAATCAAAAAAAAAAAAAAANTACCTAATCCCTGCTTCCAGCACACATCCAAACCTTCTGATTTTAAAATTAGCTATATGCATTTGCTCTTGATACTTATATTATTTTTTAACAGTTTAGCAGATAGAATATATCTATCTTTACAATTCCTTCCTGTCTTCTTTTTCTGTGTTGTTTTTTTTTTTCCCTCCTTTCCTTCTTACACTCAGTCTCACTGAAGAGTGTAGCTATGCCTTAGAACCCTCTCTGGGCTCCAAAATTTCTAAACTGTTCAACTTCACCTGTCACCTCTTCCTAGGGTGCATTCTACCACTGGTTTAAAGTTTGGCTGCAAATTGGAATCAGTGTTTAACAGCACTGATTCCTGGTCCCACCCTCAGAGATCCTGACCGAGCTGGTCTGGGATGCTGCCCAGGCTCTGGGACTGGAAAAGATCTCCAGGTGATTCTAGGGCGTAGCCACCACTGAAGACCATCACATCTAGTCCCTCTCACTAGGGTCTTTAGAACTCCCACCCACCCACCTGCTTCTACATAAACTCCTTGGAATTTTCCATTTATCTCTTTAAATTCCCAGACCTGGCTTTTGCTTGATGATTCATAACAACACCCACCAAAGGAAATGTCTCCTTACTTGATTTTATAGTTCTTTGCAAAACCCGGTCCACACATTTTTACTCTAACTCCTCCCAACATCCATGTGAGGTGGGTATTCAGGACCAAGAGGAGGTGACGGCAGCTGTAACAAGGGTCTGCAGAGTTAGGGCTGGGGCAGCCAGACTGAGCAAAACATATAAACAAATACAATAAAAAATAACCCCATAAAAACAGGATACCCAGTTAAACTGGAAGTCTAGATCAGCCACATATGATTTTTTAGGATAAGTTTATTTCATGGAATATTTGGGACATACTTACACTAAAAAAAAAAATTGTTCTATCTGAAATTCCAATGTAACTGACACCTTGTTTTCTATTGGGCATCTCTACACTCAGTGCTCATTCTTCTTCTGAAGCTCAGCCTATTGGCTCCGCCATTCTTTTGCCTTCCTATATTGTCCCAGGACCTTGACAGCCAGGTCCTGCCTTTGTCCTTCCTCTCCTCTGCATGGGTAGACATAATTCTCAGAAAGCCTCTTCTGTAGATTAGAGTCTACTGGCACTTCCTTTTCTCCCCATTCCTAATCTCCTTTCTGTGTCCTAAATTATTAATAAGGTCAGGTTGGGTTGTTTGCTTGTCTGTTTTATTTTTTGGCCACACTGCACAGCATGTGGCATTTTAGTTCCTGCAAAGGAAGCTCAGAGTCTTAACCACTGGAATGCCAGGGAAGTCCCACGGTTTAAAAACATAGTTAAACATTCACTGAGTACTTTCTGTGTGTCAGGCATTGTGTTAAGGGCTTTATACTCATTATTCCATTTATTTCTCACAAGACTCTTCAAGGTAGATATCATTTCTTAGGAACCTGTGCGTGTGCGTGCATGCTAAATCTCTTCAGTTGTGTCCAACTCTTTGAGATCCTGGATCCTATGCATCCAGGCTCCTCTGTCCATGGAGTTCTCCAGGCAAGAATACTGGAGTGGGTTGCCATGCCCTTCTTCAACATAACCTAGGTACCCACACATGGCTACTTCCATTTTAAGATGGAGAAACTGAGGTTTAGAGAGCTTGAAAGATTCCTCAAGGTTATGCAACTTGGAGGTTCAAAAGCTAGACTGGGAACAGGGCTCTTCCTCCAGAGTCTGTTCTCAACTAGCACACTAGGAAACGGAGAAGGTACAGAGAGCCTTGTGGCTTTGCTGTTCCAATTTTCCAGCTTGTTCAATTTAGCTTTCTGAAGCTCCTGGGATTTAGAACAACCACTGGATAAACCTCTTCCACGCCACGTGGGTGGCCTAGGAGATGGTAAGTGTTGACACGTAGCAATCCATAAGATGCATACATATTTTTGGAAACTTTATTTTTAACTCTAGAAAAAAAAATGTGTCACCCGCAAGGCTCTTGAAGAAAGGCTTCAGCATCCACTGCCAGCAAAGTAAACAGTCAACCCGGGACTCCGCTCTTTAAACACATTTGCTGAGGCTAAGGGGCAAATAGTTTGTGCTGAATTCGGGTAATGGGCTGCAAATATAATGTGTCAGAGAGACTTCTTTTTTTTCAAGTGTTCCATATCTTTTTTGGTATAAGCTGCCCCTATGCTTTAGTCTGTAAATATTTGTGTAGTTAATGTATGCTGGCAAATGTCTCAGGAGAAATGCAGGCTTCATAATGCCAAGCGAAATCATAATTAGCAACACAAAAGCAAAAGAATTTGTCTCCTTCATCTCAGTGCTTAAAAACTGTCAGCAGTTAATACAGCCGGAAGCTTCAGAAAAGATAATTTGCAAAAGCTGATTTTCCTAAGTTTTTTAAGAGTTGGTCCTACACTCTGGTATAAAAAAAAAATTCACTTGAGAATTAATTTTTCCTCTCCTTACTTATCATTAACCTGGTTAACATTAATTATGAAAGACCTGGGAGAGAAAAGTTCCTTTTAAACTGTCAGTAATGTTGCTAAAGGGAGTATTTTTCACTGTGTACCTACAAGAAGTGAGAGGATAGGGAAAACACGAGTGGCCCATCTTGCCTAGAAATGACTGCCTACGTGATTTGAGAGGAAGAGGAAAGAGGTGTGCCTGCAGATACCAGCTGGAGAAGCCTGTGCATCTGGACTCACTCACTGCAAACTCCCTCACACTCCCCAAGCTTCCTCCAAAAGTTACCCTGGGCTTGAGGTTCCTGTTCAGCCTCAGGAAGTACCTGGTCAAGGATTCTCTAGTTCTGAGCACATTTGGTATTGGGATAGGATGGCTAGCTGGGTGTTAGGCACTGAATGTTTGTGCTCCTCCCTTAAATTCATATATTGAAATGTTAACCCCTTGAAATGTGATAATGTTAGGAAGGGAGGCTTTTTGTAAAAATTTATTCATTTTTTATCGAAGCATAATGGCTTTACAGAATGTTGTTTTCTGTCAAACCTCAACATGAATCAGCCAAGCTGCTGCTACTGCTGCTGCTAAGTCGCTTCAGTCGTGTCCGACTCTGTGCGACCCCATAGACGNAAAAAAAAAAAAAAACAGACTCAATGGATATTTTATAGCCTTATTGATAGTACCATTATTAATAAACACCAACTTTCTAGGTTGTCTTACCAGTAAAACCCACCTGCAGTGCAGGAGGCCACGGGTTCAATCTCTGCATCTGGAAGATCCCTTGGAGAAGCATATGGCAACCCACTCCAGTATTCTTGCTTGGATAATCACATGGACAAAGGATGCAGTCCATGGGGTCACAAAGAGTCAGACACACTGAGCACCCACACACAACATGAGCATGAGGAAAATTCAGAATAATACCAAAGAGTAAATTCTATTTAGTGTTAGTCATAAATTGATTTTAAACTAGTGGAGTATGCAGATTCAAATCAGAGCTGAGAATCATGGTTATTGCAAATGCTCATCAGTAGATGAATGGATAGACAAATATTGGAACATGCTACAGAACAGATAAACTTTGAAGATAACCTGCTATCTGCCTTCTTAGAGCAGCAGACAGCATATCAGCCTCATAATCTGAAGGTCCTGAAAACAGTCTGCTAAGTGAAATAAACCAGCCACAATAGAGCAAACATATCCAGAGTAGAGAAATTAATAGAGAAAGAGAGAATAACAATTATTTTCAAACTTTTGGGGGAAGAAGAAATGGGAAATTTTTTGTATTTAGCAAGTACAGAGGTATTCAAGTGTGAGATTCCAATGTACATAATTTTAACATGCAAGAACTAAAGTAACAACAAAATTACCTTCAGTGCATTCTTTTTTGGGGGACTCTGTTTTGGGGCTATGGCAGTGGCCAGCTCCCCGTCCACCCGGTGTTGGTGCTGCTGGAAGGATGCGAAGCCTGAGAGCAGCGTGGCTGCTTGGGGGCGTCCTCCCGCTGGTGGCCTCTGCCTCCTGCAACTGCACTGTCCCAGTGACTAGGTAGTAGTCTAAGCACCAGTGGCTGAAACCTGGTGCACTAAGCATGGTACAGAGGAGTTACCCCATGTCCAAGGTCAGGGGCAGTGGCCGAGAGTGCCAGGCTGTGACGGCACAGGAAAGGAAGAGAGGAGCTATCCAAGTCCGAGGTCAGGGGTGGCAGCTGGGAAGAGCTACATGCGTCCAAGGCCAGTTGCAGTGGCCAAGAGGAGCCACCCCATCCCCAAGGCCAGGGGAGGCGGCCGAAAGGAGCTACCCCACGTCTGAGGTCAGTGGCGGCCAGGAGAAGCCACCTTGCCCAAGGCCAGGGGCTTGGCCGGGAGGAGCCAACCCTCGCTGGAGGCCAGGGGGCAACAGCTGGGAGGAGCAACCCAAGCAGCAGTGGCTGCTTAGGAGGGCCTAGAGGAACCATCCCACGTTGAAGGTCAGGAAGGGCACTGGTAAGGAGATACTACTCATCCAAGGTAAGGAGCAGTGGCTACACTTTGCTGGAGCAGCCATGAAAAGATACCCCATGCCCAAGGTAAGAGAAACCCAGGTAAGATGGTAGGTGTTGCAAGAGGGCATCAGAGGGCAGACACACTGAAACCGTACTCACAGAAAACTAGTCAATCTAATCACACTAGGAACACAGCCCTGTCTAACTCAATGAAACTAAGCCATGCCCGTGGGGCAACCCAAGATGGATGGGTCATGGTGGAGAGAGCTGACAGAATGCGGTCCCCTGGAGAAGGGAATGGCAAACCAGTTCAGTATTCTTGCGTTGAGAACCGCATGAGCAGTATGGAAAGGCAAAATGATAGGACATTGAAAGAGGAACTCCCCAGGTCAGTAGGTGCCCAATATGCTACTGGAGATTAGTGGAGAAATAACTCCAGAAAGAATGAAGGGATGAAGCCAAAGCAAAAACAATACCCAGCTGTGGATGTGACTGGTGATAGAAGCAAGGTCCGATGCGTAAAGAGCAATATTGCCTAGGAACCTGGAATGTTAGGTCCATGAATCAAGGCAAATTGGAAGTGGTCAAACAGGAGATGGCAAGAGTGAACTTCGACAGTCTAGGAATCAGCGAACTAAAATGGACTAGAATGGGTGAATTTAACTCAGATGACCACTATGTCTACTACTGCAGGCAGGAATCCCTCAGAAGAAATGGAGTAGCCATCATGGTCAACAAAAGAGTCCGAAATGCAGTACTTGGATGCAATCTCAAAAATGACAGAATGATCTCTGTTCGTCTCCAAGGCAAACCATCCAATATCAGAGAATTACCATCCAAAACTCTTTTTAAGAGAAAATAAATAAAATGGGGGACATGTGGCTGGAAGCAGGATATCTGTCACAGGAAGCAAGGAGAAGAAATTGTAGGAGGGCAGTGAAGGCACATTTCAGCAAGACTGCTGTGGACAAGAAGCAATGGGAACCCTGGGTAGGTGGAAATGCCAGAAGTTATGAGATGCACTTCTTTGGAAAGATAACAGACTGAAGCACTGAAAGTATTTTGAGAAGATTCTTTTTGGCAAAGAAATCATGTTGAATTTTTGAATGTAGAAAGCTAAAGGACAAGTCAACATTAAAAAAAAAACATGCATGTGAAGTAATGTAAGTGTAATTATAGTTTACTATCACACTCAGTGATAAATAGTATATAATAGACACAAATTATCAAGCTTGGAGTATTTACTTTTCAATCAAAATACAGTATAAAACTTGGGGTATGGAGATGAATGCAAATGTTCTGCATAACAAGACAGAAGAAAAAATAATAGCTTTTCCTAATGGGAGGAAAACTGATTGATAAAACTTTAATAACAGCAAATCAGCATGTTGTCTTTAGAGACACAAAGATAAATATGGTAGTAATTGGAGAGAAGATAGGGAATGTTGGTCCAGTGCAGGTAAGTGGATGGATTGGATGATGGAAGCTTGTGGATTTTCTCATGTGAGGTTTCTATTTTGTTTTGTTTTGTTTTTTTCAGAGAGGTTCTTCAGCTGAAAGAAAAGATTGAAAAGAAAGATGGTGATGCATTTAAACCAAAGCAGAGTTTGAAATAAGCATCTGGAAAACAGAGAGGGATGAGCATGTGTAACAATAAAACATGTGTATGCTCACTTTTGTCTTTTAAAATCCTCTTTTTGTAGTATATCTGTAATGTGCTTGTGCTACTATGCTCAGTCACTTGGTCATGTCTGACTCTGTGACCTCATGGACTGTAGTCTGCCTGGCTCTACTGTCCATGGATTTTTCCAGGCAAGTATACTGAAGTGGGTTGGCATTTCTGACTACAAGGGATCTTTCTAACCCAGGGATCAAACTTTGTCTCCTGCATTGGCAGGTAGATTCTTTACCACTGAGTCACCTGGGAAGCAAATCTGACTCCATACTGGATCTGTTCCTTTCCCTGTGCTTAGTCATGCTGGCTCTGCACCTTTCCTAGAAGAATGTTGAAATATACAGGGTAGCCCTTTCTCAAGGCTCTGACCTTTAAGGATATAACACTTTTTCGTTTAACAGGAGGCTTCCTGTGTGCTGTTTTGGATCTGTCAGAATTCTTTGTTGCTTATTAATTCCTGAATATTCATTTTCCTTCCTTAGTTTTTTTATATGGTGATAAGTACCCTCTTCCTTTTTATGAACCATATGATAAAAGTGATTATTTACAACCCTCTCTCTTTCATGTGGATGACCTCATGTTTCTTTGTAAGTTTTGATTTTATCTATGCTGAAAATAGCTATCTTGTAAGCCAGTATAAATACCTACACAATGTTGAATAAAACATCTTTGCTCCATCACAGTTTTGGTCCTGATGTCTTGCTTTCTCTCTCTCTCTCTCTCTCTCTCTCTCTCACTCTCCCCACAGCCCCCCTCCCCCAGACTATTTCTTTGGAGCACAGAGGCTCTTTGAGTTCACTTTCCTGCCTGGACTTCTAAGACCCTCTTGAGAAGGCTCTCTGAGCCTTCACCCCATCAAGAGGGTGCCTGAGGCCTCTGTGAACAGAGCAAGCCCTGTGTCAGGGACTTTATTGGCTTTCTGTGTAAACCAAGAAATACCAGCATCTCTCTCTCTCCTTTACTTTCTTATCAGTCGACTCTGGACCACCAGGTTCTGGTCCATTAAAGGACCTCAACAATACAGAGATAAAAAGTTGCAAAACCGAGAATAACATTTGTGCTGTTGGAAGCTGACAGGAACATACTAAAGAGTTTGCAAACTAACCATGTCCCTCCTTCACCTTGCCTTTAAAAGTGCTTTGCTGAAACCCTTCAAGGAGTTCTGTGGGGTTTGGTTTTTTTTTGTTTTGTTTTGTTTTTTTTTGTTTGTTTGTTTTTGTTTTTTTGGCAGAAGCTGCCAATCTTCTTGCATGATCCTGCAATAAGCCTTTCTCTGCTTTAAACTCTTGACGTTTTGATTTGCTAGGCATCACTGTGTGTCAAGCACACAAACTTGCATTTGGTATCATATCTAAGTGTGTCACTTAACTGAAATAAAGTGATTTGCATGTAACTTTCTTTTTTCCCATACTGTCAAGTTACCAAACTTGTTTCTGTTTTCTCTTGTTCATATTGTTTGCCTGACATTCAATTTTTCATGTAAATGTTTGACTGAAAGAAACGGCACACGAGTGGTGGTCTAACTGCCTTTCACATTTAAAGATGTGAACTTGAATGGTTCTCTGAAGTCCAAGTTGCCTAATTGGTTCTCAAATCCAGACTGTCTGGGGTCGTCCTTCACATCTGTCATGGTTGGTGTGGACTTCTCTTTGACGGGCAATATTTCCAAATGGGATTCTGACTTCTTGATGACCTCCTAGCTTGATGACCTTCTGCCTCTAATTTATACAATTTCAGACTCTTTCACAAAATTTAGCCTGTAAATATATATCTTTAATTTTTAAATAATTTATGACATTTATAAAGGCTTCCCTGGTAGTTCAGATAGTAAAGAATCTGCATGCCATGCAGGAAATCTGGGTTCCATCCCTGGATTGAGAAGATTCCCTGGAGAAGGGAATAGCTTCCCACTCCAGTATCCATGCCTGGAGAATTCCATGGCCAGAGGAGCCTAGTGGGCTGCAATACATGGGATTGCAAAGAGTTGGACATGACTGACCAACTAACATTTTCACTTCTTCACTTTCAAAACATTTCTCTTTTAGTCTCCAAATTAGTGAGCATAGATTTCTCCATAAACCTAGGACTGACTAATAAACATGATCATATTGACCTCTCCTCTCCTTGTAAGAATATTTGTGTATGGATTGTTGTTGCTAAGAGTAGAAGAAGAGCCAAACCTCAGTTACAAGGGGGGGGGGAATCTCCTTTTAAAATCACGCACCACAAAACTTCTATTTAGCTATTCATGGCAGGAAACTCAGTAAAAATTATTTAAAGCACATTAATTCAAATCAGCACAGCCTACCTTCGTGAGAAAGTTGTTGCATAAAGGGAACAGTTCCTCTAATTAAATCTAAAAACTCTACAGCTGTGAAACTATAAATTTTTATCTGTGCTAGCAGTAGCTGTAAAAGTGATTCTAAATTAAAATATTAACTTTTCCCCCTTACACACAATAAAAGACAAAACTTCCATAAAATGAGACATATTATTTTGGCCTTTCTAAGTGGATGCCCTGACTTTGGCAGACTTTTCCTACCTCAGAATAAAGTGTTTACTTTTCACCATGATGCCTGTCTTACTTGTTTTTTGGCAACAGTTTTCATAGCATGACTTAACTAGAAAAACTCACACTTTTGATTTTTTCTTTCTTTCCTTCTTACATTTTTGTTTTTCTCTAATCAGTTGTTCCTCACTGACCAGTTGCAACAGATAGGAACATTTGGTCTGTTGCTGGGTGAATAGTTAAATCTCCTCTCTCCAGGATAAGAAAATCTGTTTTTAGATCCTAGAGGATGGACTTTACACATGTTCAAGTAAGCATGTCTAAAACCTTGGCTGATTCTGTGCATGAATGTTCAGTTGTGCCCAACAGTCTTGTCATGGTTATAGTCCTGCCAGATTTCTCTGTCTATGGGATTACCCTGACAAGAATACTGGAGTGGGTTGCCATTTCCTCCTCCAGAGATCTGCCCAATCCAGGATCTCCTGTGCCTCCAGCATTGAGACAGGCAGATTATTTACCACTGAACCACCTGAGAAGTCCAAAAAGAGAGAAAAATCCTCCCCAAAATAATTAATTTCCAGAAAGTCATCAAAGAGAATGGTAAAATTCTATGGAACAACAGACTGGTTCCAAATAGGAAAAGGAGTACATTAAGGCTGTCTATTGTTACTGTGCTTATTTAACTTATATGCAGAGTACATCATGAGAAATGCTGGGCTGGATGAAGCACAAGCTGGAATCAAGATTGCTGGAGAAATACCAATAACCTCAAATATGCAGATGACACCACCATTATGGCAGAAAGTTAAGTAGAACTAAAGAGCCTCTTGATGAAAGTGAAAGAGGAGAGTGAAAAAGTTGGCTTAAAGCTCAACATTCAGAAAACTAAGATCATGGCATCTGGTCTCATCACTTCATGGCAAATAGATGGAGAAACAGTAGCTGACTTTATTTTTCTGGGCTCCAAAATCACTGCAGATGGTGGTTGCAGCCATGAAACTAAAAGACACTCCTTGGAAGGAAAGTTTAGGCCAACCTAAACAGTATATTGAAAAGCAGAGACATTACTTTGCCAACAAAGGTCCGTCTAGTCAAGGCTATGGTTTTTCCAGTGGTCATGTGTGGATGTGAGATTTGGACTATAAAGAAAGCTGAGCACCAAAGAATTGATGCTTTTGAACTGTGGTGTTGGAGAAGACTCTTGAGAGTCCCTTGGACTGCAAGGAGATCCAAACTGTCCAAAGAAGAAATACCTCCAAGGAGATCAGTCCTGGGTGTTCATTGGAAGGACCGATGTTGAAGTTGAAACTCCAATACTTTGGTCACTGGATGCGAAGAACTGACTCGTTTGAAAAGACCCTGATACTAGGAAAGGTTGAGGGCAGGAGGAGAAGGGGATGACAGAGGATAAGATGGTTGGATGGCATCACTGACTCAATGGACATGGGTTTGGGTGGACTCCGGGAGTTGGTGATGGACAGAGGGTCTGGTTTGCAGCAGTTCATGAGATCAGAGTCGGACATGACTGTGCGACTGAACTGAACTGAAAATTATAGTTTTGAACACTTGAAAATAAACAGATAATTAAAAGTTACCATTTGCTGAACTGGTTCTGTTCCTGTAAATTTCAGTTTGTTTGACTCATTTTATCATTTTTGTAAACAGCTTCTCCCTATACTCACAAATTGGAGTGTATTTGGAGAGTATCTAAAGATCATTGCAGGCTTTAGTGTGACTTGTCACAATCATCTCACCTGTGTAACATCTAACATTTTGACCTTAACTGATTCTAGAGTTTCTATTGTTTGTACAACAAATTGGAAATTCTGGTGACGGTGTCCTAAAATGATGTGTGTCAGTGGTGTGATGAGGGTCCACATATGTGCGCTCATGGTCTATTGACTCCTGGAAAGGGTTCCAATGCTTCCAATCCTCACCTTGAACTATCATTTGGTGAGGGTCAGGGAGGTATTCCATAAATGACTTGTGAAGTCACAATAGTTTGAAAACAGAAGCATGGCAACAGAAACATATTTTCGACAGTATTTTTGACCCTGACTTTTTCTTTGACACAGGATTAGGAGGCAAATGATATATATGAAATTTGTTTTTCTGACTAATAATAATGACATTATTAGCTATTTCATCTTGACAACCATTTTTTACATACCTTAATCAAATTCTGGTCCTGAAGTAACAACCACAATTCATTCATTCATTCATGAAATTCTCTCAGCCGTGTCTGACTCTTTAAGACCTCATGGACTATAACCTGCCAGGCTCTTATATCCATGGAATTCTCATCTCCACACGGTCACCGCTCCTTTATTTCTCTTCCCTAGAGTCATAGAAAACATATATTTTACTTTATAGTGTTTATTTTTACATATGCTCATGGCAATGATTTGTGACGTTTTCTAATATGAGATTTCTCATTCTAAGATGTATTTTCATATTTGCATTTATACATATATGTCTGTATATATATATATTTGTTTTTATATAAGTGGTTTGATTTGTACTTTTATCCTGGAGCTACCAGGAATGGAATTTAAAAATTTTTAAATTTATTTTAATTGAAGTATAGTTAATTTATAATGTTGTGGTATTTTCAAACTTACAGCAAAATGATTGTTATACATATATGCATTTTTGTTTTTAAACCTTCAGTCTGTCTTACTAGCAATGGGTACATTTATGAATTATTTATTTTCCACAAAAATGTTGCTAGATTACTGATGAGCTGCATAACTGACAATAACTTGGAATCAAGACTATTCAGTACTTCTTTTGTTCCTGCTTATGCCCTGAAAGTGAAAGTGAAAGTCACTCAAGTTGTGTCTGATCCTTTGCAACCTCATAGATTATACAGTCCATGGAATTCTCCAGGCCAGAATACTGGAGTAGGAAGACTTTCCTGTCTCCCAGGGATATGTCCTACTTCATCATATTAATAGAGGAATAATAGTGAATTAATGAAGACACAGGTTTGAAATCAGAGACTGATGTGGTGGATCTAGGTGCTGTGTCCTTGGACACTTACCTTAAATACATATTAACCTGTGAATCCTAGTTTACTAATTCAAAACATTGGAGCATTGAAAGATGTTGTGTGCAGGCATGATGATACTCCTTCCTTTTCCTCAGAGGATCAATGAATCAATCACTACAAGGCCCAACACATGTTTAATATTTGTTTTATGTTCATTATTATGGATGTCTCAATAGTGACATTATGAACTACCATATAAACTAAATTATTTGAAGATTGCTTAAGCCTCAAATACATCTGAAAATACTGTAGGAAAATTATGGAAATAATGTGAATGGCCTCTGAGAAATTAACTAAGATCTAATCAATTCCTAGACTAGCATTAAGTAGAAGTACTAATACTCCTATTTAAGGTACACCACTAGCAACAATGGAAAACAGTAGTCTTATCTGTGAAGTCCCAGAGACCGAGGACCCTAGTAGACTACAGTCCATTGGGTCACAAAGAGTCAGACTTGACTGAGTGACTAACACTTGAGCCTGAGGAAAATGCCACAGGGACACATGGTGAGCAACTGGTGTTATTTATGAACACATAAAACTACAGTCCATGGGCAATAGTCCATGGGGTCACAAAAAGACAGGTCTTAGCTACTGAGCAGGCACACACTAGCAACAATGTCCCCTTTGCATTTTGTGTCTCTAGTTCACTATGTATAATGACTGGCAAACATCATCCTATACCTATCTCAGCTATAGCCTCCCCTATACATTATTATAGGAGAGGCTATAGCTGAGATAGGGAAGGCTGACAAAAGAGGAAGACAAACATTTTGTTCTATATTTTTATCCAGCTGTCAAACACACAAGCTGTCATTTGGGTCCTTTGAATACTGGGATAAGCCACCTAAAATAGCTTGCATGTGTGTATTTTAAGTAGCTTCTGTTGCATCCGACACTTTGCGACAGTGTGGACTATAGCCCATCAGGCTCCTCTGTCCATGGGATTCTCCAGGCAGGAATATTGGATTGGGCTGCCATGCCCTTCTCCAGGGGATCTTCCTGACCCAGGGATCAAACCCACATCTCCTTTGTCTCCTGCATTGTTGTGTGGATTCTTTACCATTTGCATCCCCTGCGAGCCCCTTAAATATCCTACTTACCCCTAAAGATATTCCTGCAAGATGATACACATCAAGATAAAAATTGCAGTGATCTCTGCCTTATCAAAAAAGGTTATGTGGGATTTCAAATACTCATTCAAGAAGCAGAAAGGTGTGAAGTATTCCTGAGAAAGACTTCTATTTAAAAATATTTAAGATAAACTTTATTCTCTTCAAGTTTCAGCCATCTGGAAAATTCTTTTATGCCAATTATCCTAGTCTTTGGTAAGGCCAGGTGAACAAGGTACTCTTTTGCTTGCCTGACGAAGAAAAATAAATTAATTGCTTTAAAAATTACTCTGATCCTATGGCATGAAAAAATGATTGAGAGAAGTATTTGGATATTATAGACTTGTTCTGACTTTTGGAATCTTGGGCTTTGCACTTCAAGTACTGGCTAAATTTCTAAAGATTTCAAAGTTTTCTCTATGTAATGAAAGTCACAATACTCAATTCATAAGATATATTTAATTTGAGGGTAAATGATTATAATATACGATGTACTTAGCAAAAAGAGGTGCACTTTTTAAACTCTCATTAAATGAGAGTTAGTAGTTAATATCCATCACCTTTTGCATAATGCAATTCCAAATAAACATCAATATTCTTTAATATGAACCAGTAAAAAATAAAGAGATCTAATTTATTTGCCCCTAATTTCCTTGGTTTCTATCCTACCTTATTGCCCTATTATCATAAGGAAATTATAGAAGATACATCAAGGGTAAGAGGTCTAATTATGTTGTAATAGAGAGGCAAATGACAGCAAGCTTCCTAAAAGGACATTAATGCCTGAATTCTGGGTTTTCCTATATGCCTGAAATGTGCCAAATGTCTGAAGGAGTAGGAACTTTAACCTACCAGACCCAGCAAGTGAACTGGTTCATCTTCCAATTCTGGATCAGATCTTGGAGGTGCTAAAGAAATTCAAATTAATTTTGTTTTTGCTTTACAACATGTTGTCATCAGGGATGATACATATTGGACTAATGTGACTAATTAGCCCCTTGAAATTTAGCTCCATCCACACCAGCTTTCCTGGGATCCAGGATATTATTAAGTATGCTGCTGCTGCTGCTAAGTCACTTCAATAGTGTCTGACTCTGCGCGACCCCACAGATGGCAACCCACCAGGCTCCCCCGTCCCTGGGATTCTCCAGGCAAGAACACTGGAGTGGGTTGCCATTTCCTTCTCCAATGCATAAAGTGGAAAGTGAAAAGTGAAAGTAAAGTCGCTCAGTCATGTCTGACTCTTGACGACCCCATGGACTGCAGCCTACCAGGCTCCTCCGTCCATAGGATTTTCCAGGCGAGAGTACTGGAGTGGTGTGCCATTGCCTTCTCAGTACTAAGTATGCAGATGTGCTTAAATACCTAAACATGTTGAGACATTGTCTCTTTTTTGAGACAACGTGGTATGAAGGAATGTGCACTGACATGTGAATCAGGTTTTTGTTTTCATTATTTATTTGCGGGGAGCCAGCTTGAGGAACTCCGCCCATGGCAAAGGTCATGAGGAAGGAGGCTTCGGCATATGCAAAGGTGTGATCAAGCCTCAGGGAGCCCCCTGTTCCCAAGNCTCAGCTCAGGGCCTCTCCTGCCCGCGGTCCCTGTTTCCCACCCGCCTAACCGGGCTTGGTGAGCTGCCCGCTGCGGAGGGAGACTGAGGCAGGTGAGCAAGCCAGGGAGCTGATGGAGCCCGCGGCCCTTCACGCCCTGTGGGTGATGGAGTCCCCTACCAGCCCCGACTCCTCGAGTGTCAGAGCCTAGAGTGAGACCTGGCGGATCTTAGCGGCCGGGGGTACTGCTGTGTGCGGGTGATGGGAGAGGTAGGGGTGGTGCTGGAAAGCTGGGAGTTCCTCTGGGTCTCCTTGCCAGGGAGTATGTATTACTCTGTGACTGCCCCAACATCAACACCCACCCAGGCCCCTTTGGTGGGCGGAGGGTGAGAGGAGGCGGAAGAGCAGACCCAGAAGAGCAGGGGCTGTGTGGTGGTCAGAGCAGGGTAGTCCAGGGGCTGCTTACCTTGTAAGAACCCCAGGAAAGCCCTGTGCCCTGAACTCCCAGAAAGCACCTTCCCCTTGTCTACTCCAAGTTTTTCTGAAGTTCCACCCAAACACAGATGTATTGAGGACAGAACTTGTGAACCGTTAGCTGGCCTCACTAACTCTTTCCCAGTTAACACCAGTATGGATTGAGCTCTGCTCCCAGAGTACCCCACAAGCTTGATCTTGTCCATCTTCTCAGTCACCCACCAGGCCAGTATTACTGTTATCTTGCCCATTCCACAGTTGAGAAAACTGAGGCACAGTTAAGACATAGGGTGTAAACTTGGCCTCTCCAGGCCCCTAATCTGGCACTTCCTGCCATTTGGTACTACCCTCAAGGTCTCTGCCCTTACTACCCAGTGTCTGAGGCAGAAATCCGGGCCCACGATCATTTCAGTGACCTGAGGCATTGCTACATGTTGGACTATGTTCCAAGTGCCCTTCTCACTTGCACTAGACCCAGCAGTATCTATCCAGGTTCTGCCATCCCTAAGAGTTGCCCAGGAGCACCAACTCTGCTAGCCTGGCCTTCTTAACCCTGAAACATGAGCCCCACTCTCCCTCGGCCAGCCTAGTGCTCTGGGTGTGATGAGGGTGGCAGCCAAAGCCCCAGGGAGAGGGATGATGATACAGAGAAGCAGAAACAGAGAGGGATCAGACACAGAGAGGCTAGATCAAGGACCAACTCTTGGCAGGGCTCAAGTGAGGGACCGCTTCCTGCCGGCTCAGGTAGACAGTCTGCCCTCAGAGACTGAGGGATGTCCAGGTCCTTTCCAGGTTGCTTGGCTGAGTTCTGGACTTCCTGTGGAGGGGTCTGAGGGCCCCTAGGGTTCGTGGCCTCTGTGGAGTAGTAGTTGCAGGGGTCAGGCTGCCCCTCTTCTAGACTAGCCCTCTGGGAGCCTTACAGGGAGACAGGGTGGATGCTGGGGGTGGGAGTCTGGTGGCTGGCTGCTCAGTGCTGCCGCCAATGGACCCGTTTCCTTGGCTGCAAACCTAGAGAGGGAAGAAGGGAAAGTACAACTTCTGGGTGGCTGCTGTGGACCCAGCTGTGCTTGGGGATTTATGCCCCATGTCATGACAGACTATCGAGGACTCTTCCAAGGCTGACAGCCTGTGCCTCGGCAAAGTGACCTAACCTGTGCCGTGGCCAAGGTGAGCTGAGCCTCACCACGTGTCCACCCTGGCTGAGGCTCCATGCACATCATCTCACACAACACTTAGCCCCCAAAGTGGTGGTTTGTCATCAGCCCATTTCACAGGTGAGAACTCAGGATCAGAGAGGTGTGGTCCCCTGCTCAGAGTCATACAGTTAGCATGTGACACAGCCCAGGCTTGCTTCCAAGCCTCAGCAGGCCCTACTAAGGTCAGTACCATTCAGGTTGTGGGGGCATAGAAGCAAGCTCATCTGGACCGTGCCCTTGTACATCCAGTGTGGCACCAGAGGGCAACTCCAACGTGCAGAGCCACTCCAGCCCAGCTTGGCCTGGATTCCCTGTGTCCTAGATCCCAGCACCTGTCTCTAGACGGGAGCCCACCTGCATCCCGTCTCTGCCTTGACCACAGTGTGACCTGCACAGCTTCAGCCCCTCTACCTTCTCTGAGGACATCTTGCCTTCCCTTGGAGTCTCCAGGGGAGAAAGGCTGGCTGAGGCCAGTGTATGCTTGCAGCCCCTGAGTTCCCGAGTCTGCATAATCCTGAGAGCAAGGAAAGTGCTTCTTGATGTCTACTTTACTTTATAAATCCTTATTCCTACAACACTAACCCTGCTCTAAAGTAGTTCTCAACAAAGGGTGGTTTTGCCCCCTAGGGGTCGTTTGACTGTCTGGAGACTTTTTTTTAAATGTTATTTTATTGAAGGATAGTTGATTTACAATGTTGTGTTGATTTCTGCTGTACAGCAAAGTGATTTAGTTTATACTATATATATATATATATATATATATATATGGAGAAGGCAGTGGTACCCCACTCCAGTACTCTTGCCTGGAAAATCCCATGGACGGAGGAGCCTGGTCTGCTGCAGTCTATGGGGTCGCGAAGAGTCGTACACGACTGCGTGACTTCACTTTCACTTTTCACTTTCATGCTTTGGAGAAGGAAATGGCAACCCACTCCAGGGTTCTTGCCTGGAGAATCCCAAGGACGGGAGAGCCTGATGGGCTGCCGTCTATGGGGTCACACAGAGCTGGACACGAGTCAAGTGACTAGCAGTAGTAGCAGCAGTGTATATATATACATTATATATATATATATATACACACACACATAATGTATATATACTCTTTTTCATATTCTTTTCCATCATGGTTTATCACAGGACATTGAATATAGTTCCCTGTGCTATATACTTTGTTGTTTATCCATCTTGTATATAATACTTTGCACCTGCTAATCCCAGACTCCCAATCCATCCTTCTCTCATCTCCCTTCCCCCTCAGCAACCACAAATCTGTTCTCTATGCCTGTGAATCTGTTTCTCTTTTGTGGATAGGTTCATTTCTGCCATATTTTAGATTTCCTCGTGTAAGTGGTATCATATGGCATTTGCTTTTCTCTTTCTGACTTCCTTCACTTAGTATGATAATCTCGAGGTCCATCTCCTTGTTGCTGCAGTGGTCTCATTTCATTCTGTTTTATGGCTGAGTAGTACTCCGTGGGTTTCCTCGTGGCTCAGTGGTAAAGAACCTGCCTGCCAGTGCAGGACATGTGGGTTCGATCCCTGGGTTGGGAAGTTTCCCTGGAGAAGGAAATGGTAACCCACTCCAGTATTCTTGCCTAGGAAATTCCATGGACAGAAGAGCTGGGCTGGCTACAGTCCTTGGGGTCGCGAAAGAGTTGGACATGACTTAGCAACTAAGCAGCAACGATATTCCATAAGTACCACATCTTCTTTGTCCATTCATCTGTGGACGGACAGTTAGGTTGTTTCCACGTCTTGGCAATTTTGAATAGTACTGCTCTGAACATAGGGGTGCGTGTGTCTTTTCACATTATAGTTTTATCTGGGTATGTGCCCAGGAGTGGGATGGCTTGGTCATATAGCAACTTTATTTCACTTTTAGTTTAGTGTTTTTGTTTTTGTTTTTGTTTTTTTGAGGAGCCTCCATACTGTTTTCCATAGTGGCTGGACCAATTTACATTTCCACCAACAGTGTAGGAGGGTTCCCTTTTTCGGAGACATTTTTAGTGGGTAGAGTCCAGGGATGCTGCTAAACATCCTCCAGTGGAGAGAANCCACCTTGGATCCACCAGGGCTGGACCCTGGCATTTATTTTAAAATTTTTTTATTGTGACATATATGATTTAAAATATTGTGCTGCATTCTGCCATACATCAGCATGAATCAGCCATAGGTATACATATGTCCTTTCCTTTGCAAGTCTCCCTCCCATCTCACATCCCACCCCCTTAGGTTTTCACAGAGCACTGGATTGAGCTCCCTGTGTCACACAACAAATTCCCACCAGACATCTATTTTACATAGGTAATGTATATGTTTCCACGCTACTCTGTCAATCTGGTTTTTCATGGTAAATAGTCTCTGGTGATCCTTAGCTCCTGTATCCATGCATGTGTTGAATGGGTGGATGTGATGGTCTGTGATTTTCAAGGCTGGGTCATAGAAAGCACCATTGTTTCCACTGTGCATTCTTGGTTTTCTCTCTCTGAGATGCTGACTACATGCCAGGAACACTCTCAAACAACACCATGGAGATGTCCATATGGTAAGCAACAGACTTCCTACTGACAATCAGTGACAATTGCTAACATGTGAGTGAGCCACCTGAAAAACGGATCCATTAGCACCCATCAAAGCTCAGATGACTGAAGCCATAGGAGCCATCTCTCTGCATCCCACTAGAAAGTCTCTATTCCAGAACTATGTAACCAAACCACTCCTTAGTTTTTTAACTAAAGATACTGTGAGGGGTAGTTCATTAATTACAGTTGTTTAAAGCCACTACTTATTCTAGGTGATTTGTTATGTAGTAAATTAATACAAGCTCTGGGATCTTTGGCAAGTAGTATTCTTTCTTCTTTCCTTCAGTCCTTCCTTCCTTTTTTCCTTCCTTTCTCTCTCTCTTTCATTCATTTTCTTTAAGCTCAGTACCCTATTTGCAAAATAAACAAGGTAAACACCTACTTCACATGACTCATTTTATTTTATTTTGCTTCTGTTTCAGATTAAATGTCCCAGTCTATTTATAGAATCTGATACATACCAATAAGTACTCAACAGATGCAAGTTGTTTTCACTTCCCTCATTTACAGAAAAATGCATTATCTTTCCTAAAATACTAGTACTTGTAAGAAGAGATGCTGAATTTTGGTTCAAGTTCCCAGAGAGTGAGAGAAATATATGTGTATGTAAACCTTAAAGGTGCTTGCCCGGTCCAGCCCCAGTGGATCCAGGGTAATTCGAAGTGGGGACGGAGTCAGCATCCTAGTAATTAATTGCTTAATTAAAGATATAGAGGTAGATTAGAAAACAATAGTGTAGTAGGAAAATTAGTGGAGAAAAAGATGCTGAATAACTTGGTTTATGTGGGATACCAATAAAGCTTTGAGACAAGAAGTTTGCACCACCTACATAGGCTGCCGGCACCCACTTGAATATCAGAGGGTGCCCCTCCTTGGACTCCGTCTTGCGTGGAACTTAAATGCCAGGGCAAAATTAGCAGGCTTGGTGAGCACCCACGCTCCAGATGGGAATTTAGCCAGAAAAACGGGGAATAAGAAAGAATGACATGGGGGAATCAGTCTTTCCAAAAACTGATCCGATTTCTTTATTTTTTAGGTTTGCTTATATACCTTTTGTTACACATAGAGACAAATGGAAATTTTAAAGTCATGCGAGGGTCAGCAGTCCTGACCTTTATCAAAATCAGGTGCTTCACATAAATGTATTTTTAAAAAAAGTCTTAGGGGTTTTATATCATCTTCTGGCCATGAGGCCTTCTGACATTATATGACCCTTTCTTTCTGATAATGGTCAGTTAACCAGAAAACTTTTTTTTTCCAAGGGTGTTTTATCTTAAACCAGACACCACCCTCTGAAGGTACCAGATAAAGTTGCATTCCTATAGGGTGAGGGTGTAGTGGGTTACAACTAAGAAAGGAATTTATTTAACCTAAGGTTAGCATGATTAATCTTAAAGGTTAATACTTATTTCTCCTATATGCTAGTTATATTCATTATAAGGGCAGGGAATATGGAGATTTAGCAGCAAACATCAGCCCAACAAATGAAAACCCTTCACCAATGTTCCCCTTAAGATCTATTTAGTCTTAAGATAGTGATAAAGTTACATTTTTGCATAGCAAGAACACAATGATTTATAACAAAGTACAGTGATCTATAACAAAAGAGAGAATTCATTAACTCAAAAAGTCTAATATTGCTATCATCAAAAACTACTGTATTTCCTTTTCTATATTCCAAATACATTAATATATTCCCAGGTGACTAAGGATATGGAGGCCTGGCAGCAATCATTGACTAAAATATGAGAAAAGCCCTATGCTAATTAAGATTTTCAAAAATACTCCGAACTCTCTGTGCAGTTTATGTTTGAGAGGTAGTAAACAATCATGTGCATAGTGGCAGGAGTGTGGATAGTCCTGTCACATAAGCTAGTCTGCCAGCAGAGAGGTTTGACCTGAGACACCCTTGTCATGCCCAGGAATTTTTATTGACTGGAGCTGCAAGTTTACTCCTTCTCCAAGAGAACCGGTGAGGAACAGCCCCCGTAAAGTCAGAGGTGTAGGTGAGAGCATGAAACAGTAAAGTAGGTAGACTCTGGTTTTTGAGGTAGATGCTTGGGAACAGGAGGTTTCCTGAGGCTTGATCCCGCCTTTGCGTATGCCGAAGCCTCTTTCCTCATGAACTTTGCCGTGGGCGGAGTTCCTCACACTGGCTCCTGACAGGTGCTATAGCAGAATGGGATTCTAAAATAGCCTGGAATGTCCGACGTTTTCCCAAGGCAATGAAAAAACATTTGTCCAAAGAGCAAATGCTAGTTCCAAACNTCTTTCCTCATGAACTTTGCCGTGGGCGGAGTTCCTCACACTGGCTCCTGACAGGTGCTATAGCAGAATGGGATTCTAAAATAGCCTGGAATGTCCGACGTTTTCCCAAGGCAATGAAAAAACATTTGTCCAAAGAGCAAATGCTAGTTCCAAACTAGGGAGGCAGTAGTGTCAACCTCCATATCATATCTTTGCATGTTTGAAGACCAAAAATGTCAGAAAAATCAAGTGTGTTCAGGAATTAGAGTGAAAGGTGATTATGTGCACTAATACTATGTCCAGTATAAAGGACAAAGTGACAAAGTGAAGTTGCTCAGTTGTGTCCGACTCTGCGACCCCATGGACTGTGGCCTATCAGGCTTTTCCATCCATGGGGTTTTTCAGGCAAGAACAGCTGGAGTGGGTTGCCATTTCCTTCCCCAGGGGATATTCCCCACCCAGGGATCGAACCTAGGTCTACCTGCATTGCAGGCAGATGCTTTACCCTCTGAGCCACCAGGGAAGCCTATAAACTATCATATAAAGAGACATCCGAAGTGACTAAGCTTCAGAGATCTGAATGTTCTGCTGTAACATTTGCTGTAAGCCTTTGTCATGCTGCATGCATACTAAGTCATTCAGTTGTGTCTGACTTTTTGTGACCCTATGGACTGTCACCCACCAGGCTCCTCTGTCCATGGGATTCTCCAGGCTAGAATACTGGAAGGGTTGCCATGCCCTCCTCCAGGGGATCTTCTGACTCTGAGATTGAACCCACATATCTTGCTTTGGCAGGCAGATTCTTTACCACACTGGCACCTGGGAAGCCCTTTGTCATGCTGCTTGCTGCTTGTTTGTAGTGTGGCTGTCACCTCATCATTCATCCTATGTATGATAACTGGAAATAAGAAGTGGAGAGGGTCAAGGAATACAAGAATACACTTCAGATGTCACCCCTGATACCAAATTTCCAGCTTTATCACATTGACCAGATTATAGTATATGATTCCCACAGAAGCCTTGACCACTGAGGAAATGGGTTCCTGAACTCAGCACAAATGTGTGTGTGTGTGTGTGAGTGTGCATGATAAATTGCTTCAGTCATGTCTGACTCTTTGCAACAGCATGGAAAGGGCCTGCCAGGCTCCACTGTCCATGGGATTCTCCAGGCAGTAATACTGGAGTGGGTTGCCATACCCTTCTCCAAGGGATCTTCCCGACTCAAGGATTGAACCCACATCTCTCATATTTCCTGCATTGACAGGCAGGTTCTTTACCATTAGCACCACCTGTGAAGCACTCCTAGAGGACAAACAGGGCTATGTTCCCCTAGCCTCTGCACACAACATTCTCATTCACTGATCAACACAACTTAATTTATGTCTATTTCTTTTTAAAGGCATCTTATTTAATATATATTGTGATTGATTCACATTGATTTCACACTCAGTTGTCCTATAATACATGCCTTAATTAAGCTTATCTAACACATATATTTTCTCCAAAAGGCACATCATAGCCTACTCGTGCTTAGGGATACTAGACAACAGTTCAGCACTAGGTTTACAGGTCATTTTAAATGGTGAAATTACTAAGAAGAAACATAAAAATGTGGCACTAAATATACTTAGAAAATTACTGTGCGAGAGATGAATAAGACATCAGAGATTTTACCTTGATTGACCTCAGCTGGGACTATGTCTACAGCTCAATTCGAATTTTTGCTGCTCTCTACACATCTGGGAATGCCCACAAAAGCACCATGAGTATTGATTTTGGGGTTATAAATAAATTTTAGTGAGTAGGTGAATTCATGCTTATGAAATATGTGAATAATGAAGATCAACTGTATTTATTTGGTGCCAGTTATGTTGGAAAAGAGGAAGAGAATCTGACATGTACAACCACCAATTTAATTAAAAGTACATATTAGAGCTGGCACTAAATATTTAATTCCTAATGCAAGAAATGTGGAAGAATGTCCCACAGAAGAGAAAAACCAGTAATGACATGACTATGTTATTTCTCTATGAATCTGACTTTCTATGTGATGAAGAAGAAAATAATATTGGTTCACATGAGGGTTTCAGGTAACTTTGAAATAAATATATTATCTACTGTCTTTTGTCTTTTAGATGATCCTGTAGCTATCTTTCCTGTTACAATTCTATTCACTGAGGCTACACATGGGAGGAGATACATTCTGTCTGAAATCAGATTAATAGATGATCTATCCAAACATTGTTCAATTTATCTATCAATATCATTGGGGCCTAAACTTGCCTGACCATCACTGAAGAAGGGAAAATGCAGATTTCACTGTTGTTTAAGAGAACAAACATCATTCCTGCTTTATTTAAGCAGCTAGACTAAGGACTGGGAGTAAAGACTTACTCTCATTCATGTGGTGTGCTTGCATTGGGTGGATGCCTAACATAATGACACCTATATCTCATTCCTATGCCAAGGTTTGGCAATATCTTCTTGAGAATCTATCACACACTCAGTTATTGGTTAAGTGTTGTATACAGTAGGTCTATGACTTAGTAGATATCCCTTGCACTTAAAGAATCTAATTATTTTGAAGGAGTAGAAATGATTTATAAACAAAAAAGAATCAGACAAAAATCATACAGAGTCTACAATGATGTACTAAGTTGTATGTGGCATGAGCCTGATGAGAAAGTCTTTATGAAGGAAATAAGCCTTGATTTTTGGCTTTAAAAAGAAATAGAAGGTATTATTGGCTTAAAAATAATTCTAATGTATTGTTGTTCAGTTGACCAGTCGTGTCTGTCTTTGTGACCCTATGGACTGCAGCACACCAGGCCTCTCTACCCCTCACCATGAATGGAGTTCATGTCCATTGCATCGGTGACACCATGCACCCATCTCATCCTCTGATGTCCTCTTCTCCTATCCTCAATCTTTCCCAGGGTCAGGGGCTTTTCCAATAAGTCAGCTGTTTGCATTAGATGACCAAAATACTAGAGTTTCAACTTAACCATCAGTCCTTCCAACGAGTATTCAGGGTTGATATCCCTTACAATTGACTGATTTGATCTCCTTGCTGTCCAAGGGACTCTCAGGAGTCTTCTCCAGCACCACAGTTCAAAAGAATCAATTCTTCAGCACTCTGCCTTTTATATGGTCCAGTTCTCACAACTGTACATGACCACTAGGAAGACCATAGCCTTGAATATATAAACCATTGTTGGCAGAGGTATGTCTCTGCTTTTCAACACACTGTCTAGATTTGTCACAGTTTTCCAACAAAGAAGCAAATGTCTTCTGATGTCATGGCTGCAGTCACCATCAGCAGTGTTTTAGAGCCCAAGAAGAGGAAATCTGTCACTACTTCCTCCTTTTCCCCTTTTATTTGCCATGAAGTATTGGGGCAGAATGCCATGATCTTAGATTTCTTTAATATTCAGTTTTAAGCCACTCTTTGACTCTTCTCCTTCACCCTCATCTAGAGGCGCTTTAGTTCCTCATTGCTTTCTACCATTAGAATGGTACCATCCATATGTCTGAGGTTGTTGGTGTTTATACCAACTACCTTGATTCCAGCTTGTCACTCATCCAGTCCCGCATTTCTCATAATGCGCTCAGTGTATAGGTTAAACAAACAGGGTGACAGCAGACAGCCCTATGGTACTCCTTTCTCAATCTTGAATAAACCAGTTGTTCCATACAGGGTTCTAACTATTGCTTCTTGACCTACATACAGGTTTCTTAGCAGACAGGTAAGAGTGCGTGGTATTCCCATTTGTTTAAAAGCTTTACTNAAATGTATTCTTTTTAATGGCTGAGTAATATTCCATTGTGTATATGTACCACAGCTTTCTTAACCATTTTTCTGTTGTTGGACATCTAGGTTTTTTCCATGTCCTGGCTATCATAAACAGTGCTATGATGAACATTGGGGTACATGTGTCTCTTTCAATTCTACTTTCGTTGGTGTAATCACAGACATGATTAAAGAAAGAAGAGAAAAAATATTTCAAATAGTTCAAAACTTGCAAATTTAAAGTTGCAATTGTGCATCAAAAATAACTACATCTACAAATTCAGATTCACAAAAAATTACAGATTGAAATTTTATAGTATATAGCTTTGAATGAAATGATTAAATATATAACATCAATATTATAATTATGACAAAGGAATAAGTAATAAAAATTATTTTATTCTGGCTAGAATAAAAAGAACTTCTAAAATGGAAAAAAACGAATATGTAAAACTGAAAAAACCCTCTTCAAGCTTTAGAAATCCAAGAAATGCTAATTTCTGCAGAGGATATTAAAGACCAAAAACATGCTTAGAGAAACCAAAAAAATGAAGAGAAACTGAAACTTAATGTTANAAGAACTTCTAAAATGGAAAAAACGAATATGTAAAACTGAAAAAACCCTCTTCAAGCTTTAGAAATCCAAGAAATGCTAATTTCTGCAGAGGATATTAAAGACCAAAAACATGCTTAGAGAAACCAAAAAAATGAAGAGAAACTGAAACTTAATGTTAACATGATATAAAATACCAGCTGCCACTGTGGAACTCAGAAGAGAATAGCATAATCTAACACAGAAAAATGTATTAATTTAAAACTCTGTAAGGAGGGAGACTATATTTCAAGATTAAATGTGAAAATGATACATTTTTAGAAAAATCAAAATCCAAGTTTGACAGTATCTTAACTATAATAAGCATAGTTTGAAAGTTTGATCTCATGTGAAAGGAATAAATTCTCAATGGAATATCTTAAGTGCAAGAAGAAATGAAACATAAAGAGTGTTCTAAATATGTGTTTAAAGATAATAAACAAAAAATTAATTATTAAATGACATCAGAAAAATTATAGAATCAATATGCATAACAATCCCATATGAGACAGGAAGGGTTAGCATATTTAACATATTTTAAAAACCTACTCTTTGGGGAAAAAATAAATATGGTGTTTAACTTTAATATTTTATGAGCCATAAATGATTGCTAAAATTGTTTATATTTTACAAATTAACAGAATAAAAAATAGAATTTGAGACTGTGCAATGAAAAGGAGTAAATAAAAATAAATTGTAATACTAGAACAAAGGTTCATATAGTCAAAGCTATGGTTTCTCCAGTAGTCATGTACAGACATGAGAGCTGGACTGTAAAGAAGGCTGAGTGGTGAAAAACATGCTTTTGAACAGTGTTGTTGGAGAAGACTTTTGAGAGTCCCTTGGACAGCAAGGAGATCAAACTAGTCCATCCTAAAGGAAATCAGTCCTGAATATCCATTGGAAAGACTTATGCTGAAATTGAAACTGATACTTTGGCCACCTGATTCAAGTAGACACATTGGAAATGACTCTGATGCAGGGAAAGATTGAGGGCAAAAGGAGAAGAGGGGGACAGAGGAAGCGATGGNTCCTGAATATCCATTGGAAAGACTTATGCTGAAATTGAAACTGATACTTTGGCCACCTGATTCAAGTAGACACATTGGAAATGACTCTGATGCAGGGAAAGATTGAGGGCAAAAGGAGAAGAGGGGGACAGAGGAAGCGATGGTTAGATGGCATCATCGGCTCAATGGATATGAGTTTTAGAAAACTCAGGATGATAGTTGAAGGACACAGAAGCCTAGTGTGCTGCAGTTCATGGGATCACAGAGAATTGGACAAGACTGAGTGACTGAACAACAGTAACAGGTAGAACAAGATATTGTTAATTTGTCTTGCAACATATTAGTAAGTGTATTAAATGTAAGTAAAATATAAATTTGTATGACAGTGAAAAAGGCAAATCAAATGCTAATTACAGCAAAAAATGTAAAAGAACCCCCAAAATTATGAGTAAAAGTACAGGAGATTGTATACTATAAAATTATTAATCATTTAATGACAATATAGTTGTAGCTGTGTTTATTGCTTCATTAATAAAAACAAAAATTAGACAACCAAACTTTACTAAGAGATAAAGAGGGTCTTAGCTTTTTAATGATAAGAGGAAATTACTACAATTCTAAACTTTTCTGCCCTCAGTATTATGACTTCAAATACAAAACTAAAGAAGACAGAAGTAAGCATATCTATAATCAGAGATGAAGATTTTCATAAACCTCTGTTAGTAAATAACAAATTATTTAACAATTAGCATGTGTGATCTAACATAATATTCACCACAATGAAGGATATACATTCTTTTTAAGAAGATATATAAAACTGATGAAAATTGACATAGTTATATGACAATTCTGTACAAATTTAAAACATTTTGATCAAATAGTTTATATTCTCAGACACTAATGCATTTACTGAAGCAATCAGTAAAAAAGTAAAATGCAAATTTCATTTTCTCCATATGTTTAGAAAATTCAAAATATACTTAAATATAAAATATAACCTACGGAAATCTGAAAATTCTTCAGTTCAGTTCTGTTCAGTCACTCTGTCATGTCCGACTGTTTGAAACCCCATTCATGGACTGCAGCATGCCAGGCTTCCCTATCCATCATCAATTCTGGGAGCTTGCTCAAACTCATGTCCATCCAGTCAGTGATGCCATCCAACCATTTCATCCTCTCTTCTAAAAATCCTTAGAAATGAATAATATTGAAAATACTCTTTTTAATTTTAAAGGATTTTGTCATGTCAGAACTTTTACTGGGATAAAACAAAGATTGAAAATCAATGCAAGAAAAATTGACTTTATTTTTATTTTTTTTATTTTTATTTTTTTACTTTTTTTTTTTTTAATTTGACTTTACAATACTCTATTGGCTTTGCCATACATCGACATGAATCCACCACAGGTGTACACAAGCTCCCAATCCTGAATCCCCCTCCCACCTCCCACCCCACAACGTCTCTCTGGATCATCCCCGTACACCAGCCCCAAGCATCCTGCATCCTGTATCAAACATAGACTGGTGATTCGTTTCTTACATAATAGTATATATGCTTCAATGCCATTCTCCCAAATCATCCCGCTCTCTCCTACTCCTTCAGAGGCCAAAAGTCCGTTCTCTATGTCTGTGTCCTTTTGTTGTCTCACATACAGGGTCATCATTACTATCTTTCTAAATTCCATATATATGTGTCAGTATGCTGTATTGGTGTTTTTNCACGACTGAAGTGCCTTAGCATGTGTGCATGCATTGGAGAGGGAAATGGCAACCCACTCCAGTATTCTTGCCTGGAGAATCCCAGGGATGGAGGAACCTGGTGGGCTGCAGTCTATGGGGTTGCACAGAGTTGGACATGACTGAAGCAACTTAGCAGCCACAGCAGCAGCATGCAATCTCTTCCAGAAAATAAAAAGGGGAGGAAATAGTCCTCAACTCGAATTTTGAGGCCAGTATTGCCCAAAGATAGTACGTGCATGCATGTACACACACACACGCACACACGGAGAAAACTACAAATTCATATCCTTTATGAGTATAGATGCAAATTTTAAAACAAAATATCAGCAAATAGAATTCAATAATATGTAAAAAGACATACATCATGACAATGTAGGATTTATTCCAAGGATGCAAGTTTGGTTCAATAAGTAAAAATCAAGGTATTCCACCATATTAATGGGACTTCCCAGGTGGTGTTAGTGGTGAAAGACTCGCTTGCCAAGGAAGAACACGTAAGAGACACGGGTTTGATCCCTGGGTCAGGAAGATTCCCTGGAGAAGGGCATGGCAACCCGCTCCAGTATTCTTTCCTGGAGAATTCCATGGACAGAGGAGTCTGGCAGGCTACAGTTCATGGGATCACAGAGTCAGACACAACTGAAGTGACTTAGCATGCATGCATGTACCACATTAACAGCGTAAAGAATAAAATTCATATAATCATATCAATTGATACAAAAAATTTTTTTTATAAAACTCAACACCCACCCATAGTAAAAAACTGTAAGAAAGCTTCCTCAATTTGATAAAGAGCATATTTAACAGTGGAAGACTGTAGGCTTTCTCACTTAGGTCGGGAACAAGGTAAGAAGTCCACTCTTATCAGTACCATTCAACACAGTACTGGAAATCCTAGCCAGTGCAATGAAGAGAGAAAAGGAAATGAAAAGTGATATGAATTGGAAAGGAAGAAATGAAGCTGTTCCTATTTGCAGATGACATAATGATGTATGTAGAAAATCCCAAGGGGTCTTTAAAAAAAACAAACCCTAGAACTAGTAAATGAGTTCAGCAGACTCTAACAAAGACTGTAACAAGAGACAAAGGAGGCATTACATGATGAGAAAGGCACTATTTACAGTAGCCAGGACATGGAAGCAATCTAGATGCCCATGAACAGATGAACGGACAAGGTTGTGGCACATACATACAATGGAATATTACTCAGCCATAAGAAGGAATGCATCTGAGTCAGTTCTAATGAGATGGATGAACCTAGAGCCTCCTATATAGGAGGAGAAAAACAAGTATCATATACTAATGGATATATATGAAAGCTAAAAAGATGCTACTGTTGAATCTATTCGCAGGGCAACAGTGGAGATGCAGACATAGAAAACAGACTTGCAGACACAGTAGGGGAAGAAGAGGGTGTGATAAACTGAGAAAGTAACACATACATTATACAGTAACACATACATTATACAGTAACACATACACCTACATTGAAACACACACATCACCAGATGTAAAAGAGCCAGGAGGTATTTGCTGTATGTTGCAGGGAGCTCAAACCCGGTGCTCTGGGAAATCTATAGGGGTGGGAGGGAGGTTAATCTTCCTCACCTATTTCTTCCTCACCCCTGCCAATGCAGGGAACACAGGTTCAATCCCTGGTCCCGGAAGATTCCACATGCCTCAGAGCAATGAAGCCCATGCCCCACAACTATTAAGCCTGTGTTCTAGAGCCCGCGAGCTGCAACTGCTGAGCCAGCATGCTACAACCACTGAAGCCCGTGTGCCTTGAGTCTGTGCGCCACTGCAAGAGAAGCCACCGCCTGAGGAGCCTGTGCACTGCAATGAAGAGCAGTCCTGCAAGGAGAGAGAGCCCGCATGCAGCAATGCAGGCCTAGCCCAGCCAAAAAATACATGGTACAGTGAAGGCGACTATCAACAAAACAGAAGTGTAGGTGACTGAATTAGAGATGATCTCTGCAGATGATATATCCACTAAAGAGTTGATATCCAAAATATATGAAGAAGTCATACAGTTCAACATCAAAAAAAAAACCACCAACAACCAAGCAGCTTGATTAAAAAATGGGCAGACCTGAATACACATTTTTATAAGGCAGATATACAGATGGGAAACAGACACATGAAAAGATGCTCAACATCACTGATCACCAGAGAAATGCAAAAGTCACAAGGAGATATCACCTCACCATACCTGTCAGAATGGCTGCTATCAGAAAGAGAACTGTAACAACTATAGAGAAGGACGCGGAGAAAAGGGAACCCTCATATACTGCAGGCAGAAATATAAATTGGAACTGCCACTATGGAAAATAGTATGAAGGGCCCTCAGAAAAATTAAAAAAGAACTACTATATGATCGAGCAATTCCACTTCTGGGTATTTATCTGAAAAAAAAAACCCCACTAATTTGAAAAGATATATTCACCCACTATGCTCACTGCAGGATTATTTACAGTATAGCCAAGGTATGGAAGCAATCTAAGTGTCCACCGAAGGATGAATGAAAAAGAAGAAGTGGTATGAAAAAGAATGAAATCTTGCCATTTGCAACAGCATGGATGGATCTAGAGGGTATTATGCTATGTGAACTAAGTCAGACAGAAAAAAAACAAAACACTGTGTGATTTCATTTATATGTGGAATGTAAAAAGTCAAAAAAAATTAGACAAAACAGAAACAGGCTCGCAGATGCAGAGAACAAACAGGTGGTTACCAGAGGCGGGGGTAGGGAGATGAGTGAAATAGGTGAGGAAGATTAAGAGGTATAAACTTCCAATTACAAATAAATGAGTCATGGGGATAAAACGTGCAGCACAGGGAATATAATCAACGACACTGTAATAACTTTGTACCGGGACAGATGGTAACTAGACTTATGGCGATTATTTTGTGAAGTATAAAAATATCAAATTACTATGTTGCACACCTGGAACTAACATAGTGTTGTAAGTCTATACTTCTATTTTTAAAAAATGAATAAAGTAAATAAAACAGACAAGGGTCCCTATATTATTGAATATTGTTATGTTCCTCCCAATGCAATAAGAAACATGAAAGGGGATTAGTTACTGGGAAGGTGGTGGCAAAAAATAGTCATTATTTCTGGTGCTGTGATTGTCCATATGGAAATGCACAGCAACTACCTTTAAAAAATTAAAATTCAAACATCAGTAAGATTGAAAAATATCCAAAAATCAGCTCCATTTCCATGCCTACACGCCTAATAATTAGTTAGAAAAATAATGAGTTGAGAAAGATCCAAATGGTGATGCAATAAAAATATGCCTACAAAGAAACCTTCAAATTGAGATGTTAGACCCTGATGATGAAAATTATAGCATTTAATTGAGAGAACATAAAAGAAAATCCAAAAAAATAGACCTACAATATTTTTAGATCAAATATTTCTAATTCAATACTATAAAGATATAATCTCCCCATATAAATCTGTATATTTCCCACAAGCTAAATACCAATGGGATTTTAAAAACTGAACAAAAGTGTTCTAAAGGACATCTAAAAAAATAAAAGTAGAAAAATAACCAGTACTATTTTGAAAAAGAGTAATAACATTGCATTAGTGTACATAGTAAGAAAAATTTCAAAATATATTAACTTGTTTATGGCAATGACAATTACATCTGCAATGTGGCAGATTACAAAATGTTATAAGTACAGTCAATAAACAATGCATAAAGTAGACATAGCAAAATATTGTTAGTGATCTCTGGGTAATAGAATAATGTGCAATTCTTTTCTAGATCATTTGCATTTCCTAAATTTTCTATAACAAACATATATAGGTACCATAAAGAGGAAAATGTAACATTTATTTTAGCAAAGCTCAGATCACATCTTTACTCTTATTTAACCCCAGCTCTCCTGGTCTCTGCTAGGCAACTTCACATTGTTATTTTTATTTAGATATAAATAAAATAAATTTTAAATATTTTTATTTATAAAATAAAGAATGGCTGCGATCCAAAAGTCTGCAAGCAATAAATGCTGGAGGGGGTGTGGAGAAAGGGGAACCCTCTTACACTGTTGGTGGGAATGTAAACTAATACAGCCACTGTGGAAAACAGTGTGGAGATTCCTTAAAAAACTGCAAATAGAACTGCCTTATGACCCAGCAATCCCACTGCTGGGCATACACACCAAGGAAACCAGAATTGAAAGAGACACATGTACCCCAATGTTCATTGCAGCACTGTTTATAATAGCCAGGACATGGAAACAACCTAGATGTCCATCAACAGATGAATGGAAAAATTGACTTTAAATAACTGATGAAAAAAAAATGCATCAAAAAAAAGTACAAAAATAGGTGAACACTATTACAGATTTTAAAAGAGCAATGCTACAGGGACAGGGAAAATAGAGATAATATAAAAACTTTGTGCAAAAAATTAAAAGTAAAAACTTAGGAGAAATGAACACATTTATAGAAAAATATAAAAGATCAAAATGGTTTGATCATATATTGAAATGTTTAAAATAGTTTTCTGAAAACTATTTTCAGAAAAAATACAAGAATAATAGATATTTTCATGTCCCTTAATATATATTTTTATATACTCTGCAAAAGAGTCAAGGAGGAGATATCAAATTTAACCAAAGTATTTTTTTTTATGTTTAATAATGGTAAAATATACATAACATAATATTTGCTATCTTACCAGATTAGTACCACCAAGAACATTCACATTGATCTTCAAATTATTGCTAAAACACTTTCTCTTTTGCAGAAATTAAACTTCATACCAAGTGAACAATAGTTACCCCTTCTCCCCTTTCCTTTGTCTCTGGGTACTAACATTCTACTTTATGTCTCTATGAATTTGACTATTCAAGATGCCTTATATAAGTGGAATCATGTAGTATTTGTCTTTTTGCATTTGGCTTATTTCACTCAGCACAATGTCCTCAGGTTTCAGTCATGTTGTAGCACTTGTCAGTATTTCCTACTTTTATAAAGGTTATAAAATTTTACATTCTGACCAGCAGTAATGAGAATTCCATTGCTTCATACCTTTGCCAACATGAGATGTGGTCATTTTATACTTTAACTTTAGCCATTCTAATATGTGTGTAATGATATTTCCTAATAACTTAAATTTTCTACTTATTAATGTTACTGTGAACTTTTTAATATTCTTATTAATCAATTGAATATTTGCCATGAATCATCTATTCAAATATTTTGTCAGTTGAGAAAATATTAGGTTGTTCATATTTTATTTTTCTAAGAATTATTTAAATCTACTGGATATAAGTTATTTTCCTGATATATGTGCTGTCAATATTGTCTCTCAATATGTTGCTTGTGTACTTTTTTCCTTAATGGTCTTTCAAAGAGCAACACTTCTAATTTTGATGAAATACAATTTATCAAGTCAAAAAAAAAGTAAAAGTGTCAGTGTGTTAATCAACTCCAAAATATTATAGACTTAACACAGGAAAAGTTTATTTTATCTTACTCACATGACATAATTAGTTTGGATTGGCTGGGGAATTTATTCAGTGAAGTTAGTCAGAGATTTAGACTAAAGGGGAGTTTCACCTTGACATATTCAACCATGATCCTATCAGCAGAGGAAGGAAGGATGGTAAATGCACTGGCTCTTTGTGAACTTTCTCTGTGATATAATACAAGTTGTTTCTTCATGTGAGTCTTTGCTCAAAGCAAGTCACATGGCCATACTTAATGTCAAAGCATGTAGGAAAGTTTGGTGTGTCTATGTTACACTGTATGGATATCAAATATTATATAACATATATGAAAATGGTATCACTGATATCCATTTACAATGCTATAAATTGTACCTTATACTTTCCAACAATATGAACTTGATCTATAGTCTGTAACTATTTGGAACATCACTTATTACTCTGGAATAAGAGCTCACTCTCTCTCTCTTACACACACACACACACACACACACACACACACACACACAAATATATGTTAAATCAATAAAAAGAAGACAAATAGCACAGCAAGAAAAATAGGTAAAGATGACATTGAACAAGAGGAAATGTAAATGACCTATCAATAAGTGAGAACACACTTATTTCTTTTCAATAATGCATAGCAAAGCTACGATGTGACATCATCCACACTTCACGGATGGACACAAATTTAAAACAGAATTATGAGAGGCTTTCAAGTAAAAGGAGCAATGGACATGGTGGCAGTGTAAACTGATAGTACCATTTTGAATAAGTGAAAAACCTATGTCACAGCTACTTTATTCTCAAATACTTATGCTAGAAAAACTATTGCACGTGTGAATCAGGAGATACACAAAGGCCTATTTGCAGCAACAATGTTTAATACATCACACTTTAGAAACTACTCAAATATATACCTACAGAATAAAAGCTAAATAAATATGGTATTTTCATACAATTGAACATAATATTGCAGTGGAAAAGAATGGCTTTACTGAGTAGTATCAATGTGAATAATTTTTTAAAATATAACTGTGAGTAGAAAATGTAGTCTACATTTTAGTAGACTTGTAGTTTACTAAATGTAATCTAAATGTAGTCTAAATGTTGTCTTCCTCCTTTGAAATAAACAAGTGCTGTTTTTAAATGAAAAAAAAAAAGAAAATGTAGTCTAAAATAAGACATATAGTGTTATTTCATTTGCACACATTTAAAAAAAATTAAAGCTAAATAACATATCATTTATGGATATGTAATAAAAACTTCATTCTTAAAAACAGGAAATTGTATAAAATTCAGGATAGTGGTTAAACATGCACTGTGTGTTAGAATAAAGACGTGAGGAGGTCTGAGTCCTAAACAGACTGGTAACATACTATTTCTCAAACTGGATAGTGTTGACTTGGATTTGTTTTATTGTATTTTTAATTTTACTTTCAGGCTGTACACACTTCTTTGTACCTATGAAATATTTAACAATAGTTTTAAAGAAAGAAAAGTAAAACAAACATGCTTGTGCCTTAAATCTTTCAACAATATAGACTTAATTTCTGGATTGCAAATATTTGGAACATGTCCTTCACTCTGAAAGAAGGGCTCTGGCATGATACAGAGAAAGGAATGCTACATTGGAAATCAGGAGATGTGAGGTCTAGAATGGTCAGAACCTCTGAAGCAAACTTATTATATTACTTTAAGCAAAGGGATTTTTACTATTTTCCTTGTTTGCACAATGAAAGAAATAAAACATACTGATTTTTAAGGACATTTTTACTATATTATCACACAACCAAAAGTATTTTCATGAAGGCAATGGAGACAGAGAGCTTTAGGAATCAGAAAAAGCATAGGCTTCCCCTTTTCTATTTGCTAAAGATTGCAAAATTTTATGTCACAATAATATTTCACATATCAAATAATGCCTGAAAAAGAAGGTATTTTTGAATCTCATAAAGGGTTGTATTTTGACTTAAACAGGACTATAAACTCATTGTCACAGCTGAGCCACCTATTCAGATCATTCACTGCTACTCTCTTCGTGTTTTTCAGTTACAGAAAACTGTTCTTCATCTGTGCATCTCTAAGAAAAAATGCTAGTTCAGGAGGAAAATAACTTAACCAGGCTATTGGGGAAAGGAATGGACAGAAAAATAATTAAATCAAAAGTTTATCAGATTCTAGGCATTTTGTTAGGCATTGACTAATGTTATCTCATTTAATCTACATAACAAATGTGAAGGGTACTTATTTTTATCATTTATATTCTATGAAAGTGAAGTAAAAGTGGCTCAGTCGTGTCCAAGCCTTTGTGACTCCATGGGCTTTACATGGAATCCTCCAGGCCAGAATGTTGGAGTGGGTAGCTTTTCCCTTCTCCAGGGGATCTTCCCAACCCAGGGATTGAACCCATGTCTCCTACATTGCAGGCGGATTCTTTACCAGCTGAGCCGCAAAGGAAGCCCAGAAATACTGGAGTGGGTAGCCTACCCCTTCTCCAGCAGATCTTCTTGTCCCAGGAATAGAACCCGGGTCTCCTGCATTTCAGGCAGATTCTATACCAACACAGCTATTAAGGAAGCCCAGATGGAAGAATTGAGGATTTGAGAGACGATTGCCTTTGAATTTGATACTAACAGTTTGCCTAACAAAAATCCCCTAGCTTAATTCAGGTATCACACTCAGTTAAATCACTGAACTAATTTTACACCTCACTCCTTGAAACTGAATTAATCAAGAATTTCAAAATGATTTAGATGAACAGATGATAATTCATAGAATATAATAAAGTGCAATAAGGCTATTTGAGGTTTTAACCTGGGGGAATACATCTCTCCTTAATAATTACTTTCTAATAAACCTAGGAGCTATGGGGTCCCACAGCGTTTATATGCTGGTCATCCTACACCCATCCTGTGAAACTACTTGTTTGACAGATAGTTTATGGCAAAATAGCCTTTTTCTGGTTAAACCAAGCACTGTGGAAACTGAAGTTTTAAGAAGTTTAGTAACTCATTGAGCACACACAGCCCCAGAATGACTGACATGAATCCAAGAATGTTTGGATTCAGAGGAGCCTGTGGAAGGAGCTTGGAAATTTTGACCAGCAAACATGACTTTCAGAATCAGTGTTTCTCTTTACTTTTCCACTTTGAACAAGGTATCTAACAACCCTTCATAGCTGTTGTTTCTAAAAAGTTACTGACCTCCTAAGATTGCTTTGAAGATAGATGCTAGCATATTGTCTTGCACTGGGTGTTTAATATATAATTTTATTGCTTATCTAAGTTAAATTGCATGACCTTCTGGTCCTCATCAAATTAATAATCCATATAATTAATTATTCAGCCTATAGTAAACTTTCAAACACTTTTATAAACCTTTGCATGAAGAAGGCAAGATATATGTATCTACTTTACTAGTTAAGTAATTCAAGGCTAGTAGATGATAAGGATCACCTATAACCCATTACAGGGATATCAGCAATGTTATGTCCTCAACTGCGCAGTTTCTCAATGGCAGGATAATTTTTTATATTCAAAAATATATGTCAATGATAGATTATATAATACAGGGCACAAAATTTTATTCCTTCAAAGCCTCCTTTATGACCATGGACACAGGGATTGAATCCAGGTCTCCCGCATTGTAAGCAAGACGCTTTACCGTATGAGCCACCAGGGAAGTCCCAATTAACTCTCTAGAATTCAGTAAAATAAAAAGGAATAATAACACAAATTCCCTCATATGATATAAAAATAAATAATGTATAGCATTCTTGCCTGGAGAATCCCAGGGATGGAGGAGCCTGGTGGGCTGTTGTCTACGGGGTTGCACAGAGACAGACATGACTGAAGCGATTTAGCAGCAGCAGCATTAAGAATAGTGAGCAGATAGAAAATACAGAGCAAAAAGGAGCTGGGGTACAAGTGAGAAGAAATTGTTGAGTAATGTTAGGTAATTCTTAAGTTTATAAAACTTAGACTCAAATGTTCTACCATGGAAATTAAATTAGGGATTGGCATTCCTTTGGAAATTCAGAGAACTATCAAGACAAAAAAATGTTTGGAGCTAACTTACTATCAGAACTATAGGATAGGAGAAAAACTACCTGATTTGAATTATCTAAATATACTTGAAGATATATTTTTCCCCAAGAAAAAGAAATGAAAAAAAAAAAGGCTGCCTGAGGAGGCATAACAAATAGCTTTGAAAAGAAAGAAAGCAAAAAGCAAAGAAGAAAAGGAAAGATATACCCATTTGGATGCAGGATTCCAAAGAATAGAAAGGAGAGATAAGAAAACCTTCTTCAGCGATCAATGCAAAGAAATAGAGGAAAACAATAGAATGGGAAAGACTAGAGATCTCTCCAAGAAAATTAGAGATAGCAAGGGAATATTTCATGCAAAGATGGGCTAGATAAAGGACAGAAATGGTATGGACCTAACAGAAGGAGATGATATTAAGAAAAGGTGGCAAGAATACACAGAAGAACTGTACAAAAAAAGAGCTTCACGACCAAGATAATGATGATGGTGTGATCACTTACCTAGAGCCAGACATCCTGGAATGTGAAGTCAAGTAGACCTTAGGAAGCATCACTATGAACAACGCTAG
>SJYV01029824.1:830271-884740 GCA_006410875.1 Neotragus pygmaeus
GACTGCAAGGAGATCCAACCAGTCCATTCTGAAGGAGATCAGCCCTGGGATTTCTTTGGAAGGAATGATGCTAAAGCTGCAACTCCAGTACTCTGGCCACCTCATGTGAAGAGTTGACTCACTGGAAAAGACTCTGATGGTGGGAGGGATTGGGGGCAGGAGGAGAAGGGGACGACAGAGGATGAGATGGCTGGATGGCATCACTGACTCGAGGGACGTGAGTCTGAGTGAACTCCGGGAGTTGGTGATGGACAGGGAGGCCTGGCGTGCTGCGATTCATGGGGTTGCAGAGAGTCGGACACGACTGAGCGACTGAGCTGACCTGGGGAGATCGCACATGCTGTGGAGCAACTGAAAGCCCGCGCGCCACCACTGTTGAGCCTGTGCTCCAGAGCCCGAGAGCAGCAGCTATTGCGCTCTTGCGCTACAACTCCTGGAGCTCAAGTGCCTTAGAGCCCATGCTCTAGAATCCGTTACAACAGAAGCCACTGCCATGAGAAGGCAGAGCACTGCAGGGAAGCCCCTGCTAACCGAAACCAGAGAAAGGCCCACGAAGCGGGCACAGCCAAAAATAAACCAAAGAAAACAAAAAGAAGCCGTACGTTGTTCTTGTCATAATCTTGACCTTAGGGGTGAGTCTATATAGCAAAACTGAAAACAGATCTTTGAGCAATGATGAATGATTCTGATAGTTTTCATCAATTATTTGGGCCGCTCATGTCTTGGCAAACTTGTATCTGGTATATTAAAACTGGTCCTTAGAAGGAACATGTTGTTTAGGAAACAACACAATTGTATTTCTTGCACAGTATGATGTTGCTATTGAGGGAAGCACTAGAAATACAAAGATTTATGAGGTGGCTACCTTCCTTGAAGTAGCTCAGAGTCTGCCGGGTTACTCCTGTAAGTCCTCCAGACCATATTCCATATATGCCCACGAGCAAATGTTTAGAGAAGTCATAGATATATTTCATCTAAAGACAGTCTAGTAACACTTTATTGTTCAGGGCCATGGATTGAAAACAAAAAGGAAATTTTATTGCTGCACATAAAATTGAAAACAACTAATTTCTACACAGAGGTAAAAACATCTTGCTGCTGCAAAGTTACTTCAATCATGTCCAACTCTGTGCGATCCCATAGACGGCAGCCCAGCAGGCTCCCCCATCCCCGGGATTCTCCAGGCAAGAACCCTGGAGTGGGTTGCCATTTCCTTCTCCAATGCAGGAAAGTGAAAAGTGAAAGTGAAGTCGTTCAGTCGTGTCCAACTCGCGGCAACCCCAGGGACTGCAGCCCACCAGGCTCCTCTGTCCATGAGATTTTCCAGGCAANCATCATGCAAAAGCTGAGCTTGTTGCATCTCACCTACAAGGCTTCAAGTTTCTTTGAAGGTTGGCTTTATTTTATTTGCAAAAAGTATGTAAAAACGTGTTCCTTTCTATCAAAAAGGCCTTTTACAAAAATAGTTTTGATGAGGGTTAGCTGCAGTCTGAAATATTTCAAACACTGACAAAAATGAAGGCTGCAAGTAACAAGTTCATTCCTTTTGAAGTCTGGAGGTAGGTCTTTGCAAGTCAATTAGTCCATTTCCTTAAACAATTCATGTGAGGTACAAACTCGGAAGGTAATATTTAAACATTACAGTCAAATTTTGTGTGATGTGTAGTGTGATGGAGGAAAATTATCCTTAAGAACCTAGGAGCGACTTGGTTAAAAATAAAAATTCAAGTTAATGTAGAAAATCTAGCAGAGAAGCTGAAACAAGTATTTGTAAAATTTTAATTAAAAAAAAAATCCCATAGAAAAGATAGAGGAACCAGAGATCAAATTGCCAACATCCGCTGGATCATGGAAAAAGCAAGAGAGTTCCAGAAAAACATCTATTTCTGCTTTATTGACTATGCCAAAGCCTTTGACTGTGTGGATCACAATCAACTGTGGAAAATTCTGAGAGAGATGGGAATACTAGACNTGCCAACATCCGCTGGATCATGGAAAAAGCAAGAGAGTTCCAGAAAAACATCTATTTCTGCTTTATTGACTATGCCAAAGCCTTTGACTGTGTGGATCACAATCAACTGTGGAAAATTCTGAGAGAGATGGGAATACTAGACCACCTGATCTGCTTCTTGAGAAACCTGTATGTAGGTCATGAAGCAACAGTTAGAACTGGACATGGAACAACAGACTGGTTCCAAATAGGAAAAAGAGTATGTCAAGGTTGTATATTGTCACTCTGCTTTTTTAACTTCTATGCAGAGTACGTCATGAGAAATCCTGGGCTGGATGAAGCACAAGCTGGAATAAAGAAGGCCAGAGAAATATCAATAACCTCAGATATGCAGATGACATCACCCTTATGGCAGAAAGTGAAGAAGAACTAAAGAGCCTCTTGATGAAGGTGAAAGAGGAGTGTGAAAAAGTTGGCTTAAAACTCAACATCCAGAAAACTAAGATCATGGCATCCGGTCCCATCACACTATGGCAAATAGATGGGGAAACAATGGAAACAGTGGTTGACTTTATTTTTCTGGGCTCCAAAACCACTGCAGATGGTGATTGCAGCCATGAAATTAAGAGACACTTACTCCTTGGAAGGAAAGTTATGACCAACTTAGATAGCATATTGAAAAGCAGAGACATTACTTTGCCAACAAAGGTCTGTCTAGTTAAGGCTATGGTTTTTCCAGTGGTCATGTATGGATGTAAGTGTTGGACTGTGAAGAAAGCTGAGTGCAGAAAAATTGATGCGTTTGAACTGTGGTGTTGGAGAAGACTCTTGAGAGTCCCTTGGACTGCAAGGAGATCCAACCAGTCCATTGTAAAGGAAATCAGTCCTGAATATTCATTGGAAGGACTGTGCTGAAGCCGAAAGTCCAGTACTTTGGCCACTTAATGTAAAGAGCTGACTTCTTGGACAATACCCTGATTCTGGGAAAGATTGAGGGGAGGAGGAGAAGGGGACGACAGAGGATGAGATGGTTGGATGGCATCACTGACTCAGTGGACATGGTTTAGCTGAACTCTGAGATTTGGCGATGGACAGGGAAGCCTGGCGTGCTGCAGTTCATGGGGTTGCAAAGAGTTGGACACCAGCGAGCAACTGAACTGAATTGAACTTGAAGATACTTACATTGATATAGGAACTTTACAAATGTATGATACCATTGTATGGTATTCGTTACACATAGAAACAAGAAAAAATTTACTACTAAATGAAATTCTTATCAATCTCATAATTTCCTCAATTACATCCTTCCACATATAGTTGGGCTTTGAGAGTCAAGGAGAGAATAAAAATAATTTTTTTCTGAGTTTTACATTATTATCTCTGTGCCTATATTCCGTTTGTTAAATGATATGAAAATTGCTGGGATGATAAAGAATTTGTATGGAGCTGAGCTAGAATTTATCTTAATATTAACTATGCTTACAACATTTACTTATAAAATATATATTTTACATGAACTTACAGGAGAAATTCTAAATGTAACTCAGAACTCAGGTTATCTTAAAGTTTCACAACAATCATTTATAAATGACTGGTAAATAAAATTCATTTTGATGATGTTCCATGACTTTATTTATGAATATAAACAGAGTAGGGCCATGATTTCAATATTTAAATAATCTATGCTAGAAAATATAATGCGCAAGATGATGTCATCAGGTGCATAACACATTCACAACCCCATCAGTTCCCTGATTTGATGTGCTATGTATTTTGATCAGCAAGAGATAAGTTTCACTTTCCAATTTTTTGCCTAACTCATCTACATATTTTTTAAGGTAAAATCCACATAAGTAAGCATTTTATGATATGCAATTCAATGCCATCAAGTACTCTCACAATGTAGTACAATTGCCAACTGCTTCTAGTTCTAAAAGATTGTCATCACAAGAAGACTCCATAAACACTAAGCTGTTGCTCTTAATTGCACCCTTTTCCCAGCCCTGGGCAACCAGTTGTTATCTGTCTGTATCTATGAATTTATTTATTCTAGGTATTTCCATGTAACTTGAATCATGCATTATGTGACATTCTGCATCTGGCATATTTTACTTAGCATGATGTTTTTGAATTTATCCATGCTGTAACTTGTATTAGTACTTCATTTTTACAATTGAATAATATTTTATTGTATGTACATACCACAATTTATCTTTTGGTCTTTTGATCTAAACAGGAAATTCCCCGATTTTGGCTCTTGATAATAATGCTAGTGGACTTCCTAGGTGGCTCAGTGGTAAAGACTCTGCCTGCCAATGAAGGAGATACCAATTTGATCCATGGGTTGGGAAGATGCCCCAAAGAAGGAAATGGCAACACAATCTGGTTTTCTTGCCGAATGAATCCCATAGACAGAAGAGCCTGGTGGGCTGCAATCCATGTGGTCTCAAAGGAGCTGGACACAATATAGGGACTAAATGAAAAGAGGAAAGAAAAGACAATATTGCTACTATGAATAATTGTGTATAGGTATTAGTTTGAGTACTTATTTTTATTTCTTTTGCATGTATGTCTGGGAGCAGAATTATTGGGTCAGGTACAATTCTATCTTTTTTATTCTTATTTACTTTTTAATTGATTCCTGTTTGAATATAATTGCTTTATAAGACTGTAAGAAAATATCCACTGTTTTTTGGATTCCCTTCCCATTTAGCTCACCACAGAACACTGAGTAGAGTTCTCTGTGCTTTATAGTAGGAACTCATTAGTTATCTATTTTATACATAGTAGTGTATATATGTCAATCCCAAACTCTCAGTTCAGTTCAGTCACTCAGTCGTGTCCAACTCTTTGTGACCCCGTGAATTGCAGCACACCAGGCCTCCCTGTCCGTCACCAACTTCCAGAGTTTACCCAGNCATCCCTTGGCTAAGGCTATTTGGCATTCCGTTGTTAAAGCTTTCATATTAAGCACCCCCACCCTCAAAATTTAGAGAAGCAGAGCAGCACAGCACATGGGAAAACAGACTTGAGTCAACTCTGTATGAATCTCGGTAGGAACTGTGACACATCAGGGAAGTGACCTCTCAAAGACTCAGTTTCCTCTTCTATAAAAAGATATATGCCACCTAATGAATGTAACTGATGTATACAAGAGACATCCAACCCAGGGCCTGGAATACTCTTCCTGTCCCTCTCTGCCTAACATTCTTAGTCTCTGCTTCAGAGGCTCCTCCAGGACTTTGTATATCTCATGCCTTGCAGTCACCAGAGTGGACAGCAAAGTACAAGCTGTTATTAAGAGGAAAATACTCACAAATGATATGACCACTTCCCTTCAAGTTTGACTAGCATCTCTATCTACTCCACTGCTAGTGTCTTGGACGGTCCAACATCTACAAGAAAATGCAAATAAAACTACAGCCTCTACAAACAATGTAGAGTTTCATGAAGCCCTTGTTAAGATGCTGGACACCTGCTCAGAGTCAAGGCAAAGTGACTAACAAATGAAGACCTGGCAGCATTAGACCAGGAAACAAGGAATGAGAGAAAAATCAAGAAAAACAAGGATGGTGGCACCAAATTCACATCAAAAGAAAATGAATTCAGTATCAAAGGGTTAAGAGAAGCTTTGGGAAAACTGATGACATCTTCAAATACTTTTGGAAAAATGACTCCTTTTATGATTATGCTACGAAAGTCAAATATATTATGTCTGAAAAAAATCAAAAAAACTTCCCCCAAAACCCCACTTGACTCATGATTCTGAGATTTAATGTGTTGTTAGAATAAAAGCTACATTTTGTCCAAATGTATTTTCAAAGTTTATATCTTTTTTTTTCTAGATAAAATTTTAAAATAAATCTCCCTTCATTTTTACTATAAAATTTTGAAGTGAAGTGAAGTCACTCAGACGTGCCCAACTCTTTGCGACCCCATGGACTGTAGCCTACCAGGCTCCTCTGTCCATGAAATTATCCAGGCAAGAATACTGGAGGGGGTTGCCATTTCCTTCTCCAGAGAATCTTCCCAACCCAGGGATTGAACCCAGGTCTCTTGCATTGTAGACAGACGCTTTACTGTCTGAGCCACCAGGGAAGTCCCATAAAATTTTGGTTCCACTTAAATAGGTGCATTTTAGTCCCAGCTCCTGGGCTTATCCTACATGAAGACTCACCTTAGTTCTTGATTAGTGTCAAGTCCATGAGAACAAAGATCAAGACTGTTTAGTGTTTAATCTCTAATATGTTCCTGGCATGTGTTACATATCCACTAGGTCAGAACTTCCCTTGACAGATGTAACTCATCCCTACAGCTTCTACTAAGGCCATTACCACCAGAGCCAGAGAGTAACAGTAAACCAACTCTTATTGGAAAGTGGGGCTTCAGACTTAGGAGGCGGGATTTTGCTTAGAAAAATGCTGCAGAAACAAAAACAGTTGCTATCAATGGACTGCTGGAGTCTGTGACAAATAATTAAAACAGAGTGAGCACACATTCCAAGCAGTACCCACAAACTTAAGATTTCTTATTCTTTATTCTTCAACATAAGGAAATCCCACTATCCACTTTTTTTTTCCACTTCAAGTACTACGGGAAAATGTCACAAACTAAACTGATTATTGCAGTTTGATAACCTAATTTTCAAGCACACGTGAACCTCTAAAACTGCCCTGGTATCCACTGATCTGTTAGTGTATCAGGCCCCAAGTTTCTCCGAGTTTGCTCTAAACTTGCTTCCTCCCATCTCTAATCCATTTCTCCTGCTCTTCGAAAGATACTCTTCTCTCGAACTTTACTAAAGAGAAAAGCTCTAATATGAACTTTCCTCCCTCCCATTCCTACACCTCTCATGCCCTCCCCTTACCCTCCCAACTGGAGGCAGAAAGTGGGAAGACTCTAGACTTCAACCAAACTACCTTCTGTAAGACCTATCTTCTCCCCCGTTACATTCAGTCAACAAGGATTCCCATCTTTAAGCCCAACAAAAACCACCCATGTGTGCAGTTTTCACACATTCAGTTCTCAAACTACAGCTTTAGCACCAAGGTGCACACATGTTCCTTCCTATGAGAAAAATATCCACATCTTCCTGAGCTAACTGCACAAGCTTCACTGAACATTTTCTGGAATTTAAAATGGAGGTGACATTTACAGTTCAAACATCACACATTTCCAGATCGTTCACTTTTCAAATGTTGTGGTCAATCATCCATGAAACCACATATTCCTCTGTATTTATTGAGAGCCATCTGATGTATGGCTGGCACTCTGCAAGGTGCATGAGTAATGACATCCAGGACCCAGCATTCGGGGAGCTCACTATCTCAGGAAGGAAGCCAACACACTGGTGTTCCAGAAAGTTCTCCCATGGAAAAAGATGGTTTGCTGATCAATTTTACACAGATTGCTAAGCCAGGAGATACACCTATTCTGTCACTAGCTGTGACCTGGACCATTTCTCCTCCCCAACATGTGAAATGGGGATATTTACCTTACATGGCAATTGTGAGGGGAAAACATACACAACCACCACTGAGCCTGAAACACACTGAACAATGTTTTTCCCTGATGAAATCATACTCTTTCGCCGTTAAGATCAAAGTTGGAATAACCTAAATAAGAAAAAACAAACAAACTCAATCCCCTTTGGGAGATCAGAGATCGTCTCACTCAATCCGAGCATTCTACTTTGCTCATAGTTGCTAATCTCAAATTGTAAATTTATTATGGTTTCCAGTTAAGCTCCAGAATCTCTGATTTATGTCCATAATTAACATCCCATTGTGATATCTATTATATCTATGCAGGAAAATGTATGTACTGTATGAGCAGAAATATTAATTTGCATTAAAAAAAAAAACAAGCTGCCATAAAACATCTGTGCTTACATAAAGCTACCCAAACACACACTTGGATTTGATTTTGGAAAAAAGACTCTTTTCTCTCTTGATGGGTATTCAATAATTGTTGCTTTTAGAGAGTGGATCTGTCATCTTCTTTTCTATGACAGCATTACTATGATTGAGGGAGATTGCTCAGGAGGAAAGCAAGGAGACACTTTTCTGTTATCACCAGTGAAGTGTTGGTAACAGAAGATCTGTAGAGTAATGACACCTGCACTGACAATTCACTGTAATTCTCAGATATTTTCCATTGAGCCCAGAGAGGGTGAGCACAGAGGCCTTTCATCATTTTCCTAAGAGAGTTTATGATGCAGCCCACTCCTGTATTCACACACCTGCAAGTTTTTTTTTCCCATCCAGAGCATCTTATTTTATGGTTTAAATTACTACTGTAATATAATGTAATGGGTTAGTGAGGGTCTAACCATGGCCCACCTTACAGAAGCTTTCACAGACTAAAGGAGAAACACATTGTCTCTGTTGGGGAAAAAAAAAAAAAAACACAACAAAAGGAAGAAATGGCTACGCAAGAAATCTTGTCCTACTTTCAGTAGTAAACAACAAAATTAATTATCCCACTGAGACAACATTTGATATTAGTCACATTTTAGAGCTTGGAAGAAGAAGCTAATGAGGAAAGGGGGCAATTTATTCAAGTGTTAGGTGTTTTGACATATTATTCTTTACAACAACTCTATGAGATAAATTATCATTCCATTTCACAGAGGAGAAAACTGAGTCTCAGGGAAGCAAAGTGATTTACCTAGGACAGTACAGCTACTAAAAGCACGGCTCAGATACAAAATTAGTCCAACATGATTTCTATTCTACTCACTCCATGCATAGTATCAATTGTACAACCTGATCAGGCGCAACAGTCAATCCTGAGATGAGGATTTAAAATCCTTACCATGCAGTTCTTACTGTAATACCCTGATAAAACGAAAGCTTGCCTCCAAAGGCCCCTCGGCTCGAAGCATTCTGAGCAATCCAACTCTGGCTGCCTCCCAACAATTCAGCATGCTTTCTTACTGTGCCAGCTCCAGGGACACTAATCATGTGTCAACTCTTTACTGCTTTAGGAATTAGTGTACACGTTACATTCAGAAACACAAACATAAATAGCTCGATTTAAAATGTTTTAATCAAGCGTGACAAAAGATATGTTTTAAGCTTCCAGTGCTTCGTGTCAAAAACCAATGGCTTTGTGTCAAAAACACACCTTAGAGGTGTGTTTTTTAAGAAATTACCTCAAGAAACAATGGCCTGTGTCATAGATTCTTAGACTGTTGCTTTTTAAAGCATAAAGCTTTAAATGTTATGCTTATGGTGACAATTAAGGAAATACTAGATTAGACAGGGAATCAGTTTTCCACAAATAGCACTTAAATTTCAGTTCATTTCCACCCCAGATCTCTGCCTGAATGTTGTATCATTCAGTCGCAAATCTCTCTATAAAAGTGTCTGACTGTCTCTTAAAACCATTTATGCTCTATGCTTCAGTGCCTTTCCTTGGCAACTTTTTCCATATGCTTAACTTCTTTCAGGAAAGCAGCTCTGTCTCAATTCACAGGACAGCAAACCAATCAACACAAGCAAGCAGGCAGGTAAAGAAAGGAAGGGAGATGGGCACATAGAGAGAAAGCAGGATATAGATGTAGTTGGTCCAATAAACATAATGTTTTAGAAGGCAGAGAGTTTTAGACCAAAAAAAAAACTAACCAACCACCTACCCCGAAACAATCGGAGAGCCCTGAACTTGAATTTATAACCCAAATACCCCGTACCATATGCAACTTGAGACACACAACTGGTAGCACTATTGGGGATTTATGACTTATGACTTGTTCATATTTAATTTGTAACCAAACACTTCCCCTTCCTCTTAGCTACCTTAGAACTCTTGATTAACTCTTGTTTTCACAGGTCAGAGGTTAAATAAAGGAAGGGAAGCATTCTGGGGTGAGATTGCCCAGAGCACCACATCCAAGAGTGACCTGTGCAAGGAGCATTAAAATAAGTGATAACACTAGAGATTGTTCAAGACAGCTGATGTTCAAAGCCTCCTTTGGGTACAAGGCAGGATCTTGCAACTAGAGAGCTGGCAAAAAAAAAGGCAGACAGGAAACTGCTCTCAAGTTACCTTTTGTGACAGAGCAACTCTCTTACCAAGAAGTTTCTCCCAAAATGTTTTTGGAAATAAGACTGAGGTTTTAAATGAAGGTAAAACAGAATTTGTATAAGCCAAATAGCTCTTCTCCTTGCTTTGTTCTGCCAGATGCATCTGTCCTGCCCACCAGAGTCTCCTACTCGAAAGAAAACCTCCACGGCTAGCTCATCGTTTTGGGTTTTTTTTTTTTTGCAGACCTAGGCTAGCATAAAAGAAGCAGATTTCTTGTACACACAGAGGCACTGAACAGGATATAATCTGTCCAACTGAAAGACCCATCTTGTTCCAAGTACCTATACTGGTATGCCATTCATCATGCAACAAACAGACCAAAATAGTAATAGCAGAGACCGTCATTTATTCTGGAAGACCAATTCACACTCATTTGTTTTATGGCTAGCTCTCATTTATTCATTCGTCTCTTCATCCCTTCCTTCCTTCATTCATTGCCTAATATAAGCCATTAAGAGTTGACTAAGGCACAGCTTCCACTAAAGCAAGTCATTGATTTAAATTTGTATGTGAAATCATTATGGAATTAAGAATGATCTGACAGAAGCAACATAACAAAGTTTGGAAAATGTGGGAAGTAATGGCTAAGTCACCCTGCAAGGAGCTAAGGCACATGTTTTCTCTGAACTATAATCAGAACATAGCCAGAGTCCGGAGCGGGCATTTTCCTTAGCAGAGCCCTTCAACAGGATGTAGGAACCCAATCCTGAGCAACCTGAGGAGGTAGACATCCACTACAAAGTGATCAGAGTTGAAATATAAAATGCCATTAGTCACTCTCTGTTGTTTCCCTGACAAAATATCCTACTTATTTTTAAAACAATTTTTTGTGCTTATAGCGTATTGCTTTATTATAATCCAAGGGAAGAAATCCATAAGGCTATAAAAGCTTAAAACTGGAGTCATTAAACTCTCTTAAAGTGTGATAGCTTAGAGGAAGGTCAAGTATTTGGTTAAACAAGTCATAAGTCATCAGTCCCCAGCAGCACCACTTGTGTGTCTCCCTCAACAGAAACCCTAAATACTAATCTTTAGAGACAGGAAGCTCAGCCAGCAATTCTGGCAGAAACAGGTTTCTTTGACATAAATTCTAAAACTCATATAGTATGAAACAGAGCAGGAAAACTGTCTTTCAGTGAATAACTGTTAAAAGCAGAATATGAAGGTTAGAAAATGTCTCCATGAATTATTTTTACTTTATTTCCACCAGCATTAAATTATGTAACCATTNCTTGAGCTGTCTCTTATACACATCTACAGAGCAGGAAAACTGTCTTTCAGTGAATAACTGTTAAAAGCAGAATATGAAGGTTAGAAAATGTCTCCATGAATTATTTTTACTTTATTTCCACCAGCATTAAATTATGTAACCATTTTTGGTGCTTTATTTTAAATGGAAGTTCTATATGTCTACAACAGGGAAACATATGTACACACATCTAAATATGTGCTAAAAGAATGGTTAAATAAATTATGATATATCCAGGCAATAGAAAATTAAAGTTAAGAATATTTTTAGAAATACTGTAGGAAAACGGCCATGAAATAATAGACAGTTGATTCAATTGTGCAGGTCCATTTATACATGAATTTTTTTCACTAAATGTAATACCTGTATTTTCATTTTACAGATCTTAAAGTAACTGTGGCATCTGGTCCCATCACTTCATGAGAAATAGATGGGGAAACAGTGGAAACAGTGTCAGACTTTATTTTTGGGGGCTCCAAAATCACTGCAGATGGTGATTGCAGCCATGAAATTAAAAGACACTTACTCCTTGGAAGGAAAGTTANGGTGACAATATACAGACAATATACTCCTGTTCTTAATCTCTCAATTCATCCTAACTCTCCTCTTGGCAAGCATATGTTTGTTCCCTACATCTGTGACTCTATTTCTCCATCGCAGATAAGTCTATCTATACCATTTTCTAGATTCCCCATTTAAAGACTATTATATGACATTTATTTTTCTGTTTCTCTTTCTGTCTGTGTGACAATCTCTAGGTCCATCCATATGTCTGTAAATGGCACTATTTCATTTTTTTTATGGCTAAGTACTACTCCATTTTATACATGTATGAGAGATGGTATACATGTATACCATCTTTATCCATTTGTCTGTCACTTTGAGGTTGCTTCCACATCCTGGCTATTGTAAATAGTACTGCATTGAACATCAGAGAGCTGACATTTTAGAATTCTGGTTTTCTCAAGATATATGCCTAGGAGTAGAATTGCTGGATCATATGGCTGCATAATCTTTTTAAAAAATAGCCTTTAATTTCTATAGCAGTTTTAGGTTTATGGCAAAATTTAGCAAACAGCACAAAGAATTCCTGTATACCCACCCCACACCGACCCCACCCCCACACACAACTTCCCTCATTATCAACATCCTACAACAGAGTGGTATATTTGTACAATTAATAAACCTACACTGTCGCATCATTATTAGCCCAAGTTTGTAGTTTACATTAGAGTTCACCCTTGGTATTGCACATCTATGGTTTTGACAAAGGCATGTGTCACGTGTCTCTGTCCATAATTATACTATCATGCAGAATAGTTTCACTGACCTAAAAATCCCCTTGGGTCTGCCTGTGTATCTCTCTTCCCACTCTAAACCAAGTAGTTTTCCAGGATTTGAATTATTTTGAAACTTTACCCTAATGGATAATTCATAAAGTTTTATAATTTTGGCTTTTTTATTTAGGTTCTTGATTGATTTTACATTTTTATATGATGTAAAATGGTGTCTGACTTCATCATTTTTCATACATATATCTGGTTGTCTTAGCACCATTAGTATAAGAAACTATTCTTTATCCATCAAATGTGTTTGATACCCTTGTCAAAAATCAATTAATCATAGTATCAAGTTTGTTTTTCAATATAGTTTTGATTATTCACCATTGAGTATGTTGTTAGCGATGAGATTTTGTAAATTCCCTTAATCATCTTGTTTTATGAGATTTTTCACTGTCAGTGAATATTAAATTTGCCTATTTAAAAAATATTTCCAAAGAGATAGCTTATTTTTATTAACCTTTTCTTCGGTCATTTTATTTTAGCCTTTTTTGTTGTTGTTGTTATTTCTTTGATTTTACTAACTTTTTGCTGAATTTAATCTTCTCTCTAATTCCTTGAGGGGTAAAGTTAAGTTGTTTTGAGAGCTTTCTTGTTTCTCTAGTGTAGGCATTTATTACTATAGATTTACTCTTAAACTGATTTTGCTCCATCCTATAAGTTTTGGTATGTTGTTCAGTTCAGTTCAGTCGCTCAGTCATGTCCGACTCTTTGCGACCCCATGAATCGCAGCACACCAGGCCTCCCTGTCCGTCACCAACTCCCGGAGTTCACTCAGACTCACGTCCATCGAGTCCATGATGCCATCCAGCCATCTCATCCTCGGTCATCCCCTTCTCCTCCTGCTCCCAATCCCTCCCAGCATCAGAGTCTTTTCCAGTGAGTCAACTCTTCACATGAGGTGGCCAAAGTACTGAGTTTCAGCTTTAGCATCATTCCTTCCAAAGAAATCCCAGGGCTGATCTCCTTCAGAATGGACTGGTTGGATCTCCTTGCAGTCCAAAGGACTCTCAAGAGTCTTCTCCAACACCACAGTTCAAAAGCATCAGTTCTTCGGTGCTCAGCCTTCTTCACAGTCCAGCTCTCACATTCATATATGACCACATAAAATAGCCATCACCGATTCAATGGACATGAACTTAGGCAAATTCCAAGAGATGGTGAGGGACATGGAAGCTTGGCATGCTATAGTCCACGGGGTTGCAAAGAGTTGGACGTGATAACTGAACAGCAACAACGTTTCCATTTTCATTTATCTCTATATATTTCTATTTCTATTTTGATTTCTTTTTATATTATTAATTCTTGAGTGACATGGTGTTTAATTTTGACATATTGGGGGATTTTCCAACTTTTCTTTTTGTAATTGATTTTGTCATGTTTCAAGAAAGATTTATATGATTTAAAGCTCCTTAAATTGATTGACTTGGTTTGTATACTAACATAACATCGATCTAGGAAAATCTTCCAGGTGCACTTGAAAAGAGTGTATTTCCTACTGCTTTTGGACAGAATATTCCATACATGTCTGTTAAGCCCATCTGGTTAGTGTGTTTAAGGTCAACGTTTCCTTTTTGATTTTCTGTCTGGAGGATTTATCCATTGATAAAAGTGGAGTGCTAAAGTTCTCTACTATTATTTTATTGTTATCTTTTTCTATCTTAAGTCTTTTAATGTGTGTTTGACATATTTAAGAACTTATGTGTTGGATATATAAAAATTTACACATGTTCTACTACTGAATTGATCTTAATAGCATTACATAATAACCTTCTTTGTCTGTTATTTCAGCTTTTTTTTTTTTTTTTTTTGAAGTTTATTTCATCTAATCTCTGGAGAAGGAAATGGCAACCCACTCCAGTATTTTTGCCTGGAAAACCACAGGGACAGAGGAGCCTGGCAGGCTATAGTCCATGGGGTTTCAAAGACTCAGCCATGACTGAAGCAACTTAGCATGCATTTCATCTGATATAAATATAGCACCCTGATTTTCCTTTGGTTTCTATTTGTATGTAATTTCTGTTTTCATCACTTCACTTTGAGTCTGTGTCCTTATATCTGAGGTGAGGCTCTTACAGGTAACATGTAGAAAGGCCATGTATTTTTATCCATTCAGTAACTCTATGTCTATGAATAATTTAATTCATTTACATTTAAACTAATTATTGATATATATATATATATACTTATTGCCATTGCATTCATTTTTTCCAGCTATTTTATAATTTGTTTGTTCCTTTCTTATTCTCTTGCTCTCCTCCTTTGTGACTGAATGATTTTCTGTAGCAGTATGCTTAGATTCTGTATTTTTTTGTCTTTTGTGTAACTATAACAGGTTTTTGATTTGAAGTTACTCTAAGGCTTGAGTAAAACAACATATGTTTATAGCAGTCTATTTTAAGTTGATAACTTAATTTCAAATGCATTCTATAGCTCTACACTTTTATTTCCCCACCACAGTTTATAATTTTGATTTAACAATTTGCATAATTTTATCATATGCATCCATCAAAATATTTTAGTTACAGTTATTTTTATTATTTTTGCCTTTTAACCTTTATACTAGCTTTAAAAACGATTAACCCACCACCTTTACAGCTATTATATAGCTGAGTTGAAGATCTCCTGCAGTAGGAAATGGCAACCCACTCCAGTATTCTTGCCTGGAAAATTCCATGGACAGAGGATCCTGGCAGACTATAGTCCATGGGACTGCAAAGAGTCAGACACAACTGAGAGACTAAGTATGCATGCAGGCATGCAGTATACAATTACCTATCCCAGAAGGATTTTTACTTTAATATGTTTTCCTGTTACTAACTAGCATCCTCTCATTTAACTTTAAGAAATCTCATTTAACACTGATGATGAACTCCTTTAGCTTTTTCATGTCTGGCAAGCTTTTTTAATTTTTTCTTCAAGCCCGAAGGGCAATTTTTCTGGGTTGAATATTATTGATGGCAGTGGGTTGTTTTTTTTTTTTTTTTTTTTTTCAGCACTTTGAGTATATCATGCTACTCCTTTCTAGTCTGCAAAGTTTCTGCTGAAAAACTTTGATAGCCTTATGGAGGTTCTCTTGTTTGTAACAAACCACTTTTCTCTTGCTCCTTTTAAGATTCACTCCTTGTCTTTAACTTTAGACATTTTAATTATAATATGTCTTAGTATGGGAGTCTTTGAGTTTGTCTTATTTAGAACTCTCTGGGAATCCTGGATGTGAATGTATGTTTTATTCTTAAGGATAGGAATATTTTTGGCCATTATTTCTTTGATTAAATTTTCTACCCCCTTTTTTTCTCTCTTCACTTTCTGGAAACCCTGTAATTTAAGTTTTAGTCTACTTGATATTGTCCTATAAGTTCCCTAAGCTATCTCCACAATTTTTTTTTTTTTTTTGCTGCTCTAATTGGATGAGTTCCACTTCTCTGTCTTTGAGTTCACTGAATCTTGCTTTCTCTTCATCTAGTTTGAACCCCTCTATTGTATTTTTCAGTGTGGATATTGTGTTCTCAGTCCTGTGATTTCTATTTGGTCCATCCTTATATTCCTTTCTCTTTGTCAAAATTTTCACTCTGTTCTTTCATTGTTCTCCTGAACTCAGGGAGCATTATTTGAAGTCTTTATCAGGTAAATCACTTATTTTCATTTCATTAACTTTTTTCTGAGATTTTATCTTATTTTTTGTTTGAAAATAGTCATTTTTTTCTTTACTTTCCTTAACTCTCTGTGTTGGTTTGTACGCATTAGATAAAATAGCCACCTCTCCCAGTCTTACAGTGTGAACTCAGGTAGATGAACCTCGTCATTTAACTAGCTCGTAGTTCTTGATTGTCTTTCAAACCACTGTGATTGTCTTTTTAGTCTATTTTATTTGAAGCAGCCCCCCTATAGTTGATTGTGTGCCCACACATGTCAGTGTCCCAAGGAGGAGGATCTCAGTCAGCACCTAGATTCAGGTTAAATGGAAGCCTGACTACCAAGCAATAGCATTTAATGTAATCAAATATACCTCTTTCAGGGAAAACTGGGGGATGTGCATTTCTGTCTGTACCCTGTACACTGAGTCATAAAGTGACTACAGGTTAAGGACCCTCTTTTTGTTGCTATAAGGAATGTGCCTTCTGAATGGCAGCCACAAAAGCACTGCTAATGTAGGTTTCTCCAAACAGAATTCTTAGCTTGGTAGTTTTTGAACAATCTAAGTTGTAAACATAAACTGCTGATTGATATTTTGAATTCTTAGGCACATTTTACCCTTGGTTTCTTGTCAAAATATTATTTTCCATGTTTCTCATTTTTATTGGGGAATATATTGGGCTCAGCATTTTGATGAAACATAACTCTTGAATATCCCCATTTTATGTAAGAAGATTTCATTAGACGTTCCACCTCATGTAGGATCTAGTCTTTTTCATCTGTTCCCTTTGTCTCTATGAGTCTATGAAGGACAAAACTCAAGTCTCCTGGTAACTGTATGTCTTGAATTGAAGGCCAACTGTTGTATTCAGCTTATTGTTCTGGATTTCTGTCTTCCTTTGTTTCTTGCTCTGAACACTTCTTACTTAATCATCAAATCACATGTATTTTAAGATTTTTAAAAATTAACTTTTCCATGTACTTTGAAGCTATTTTTAGAAGGGGAATCATACCTTTCTAGGAAAAAAAAGTACCTAAAAATAATTTTTTTCTTAATTCTCAGAAAAATCATGTATGTGGGACAATGGTGTTAGTTATTAATAGTTCCATTTTCAAATCAGGAAACTTAAACTCACAGAGTTTAAGTAATACCATTGCAATTTGTTTAGTAAGTTGTGGAACTGTAATTGGAACATAAGTTTGTTTGATAGAAAAGCCTGTGTTCTTTCCAACACCAATCTAGGTTTGGATTTGTCTAAGTTAACTTACTGTATAATTTGCAAACTTTCTTACCTATATTATTGGGACAATATTGGGCAAAGTTGTTTAATACTTAAAAGAGATAATATATCCCTGATGATCTGCACTAATATAGTGAATGATTCACCAGAGAAGTGTCACACTGAATAGATGCTATAAATAAGTTATAAAAGTATATTATACATGTATAACATCTATATGCATATTCATTTGGAATTTAACTGATAATTGTACCATTGGTTGCCAAGTGTTTGTTGAATTCATGCATGAAAATAGAAATGATGAATGACTTAACCTATAAAATGACTTACAATAGTAGCTATCTCTATTAAACATAGCAGTCATGATTCTCCCTTCACTATCTCCATGTTAATCAGGCATTTGGAAAATCTATTTTAACCCAGAGGCATACTGTTGAGTGTTTGTATTATTGAAAGAGGTTAAAACCATTTTCCAAGTATTTGTGTTGTACTCAGAAAAAGTCTTGGTCCAGTGGTCTGAGCCATCAAACATTGATAGTGGAAGTCTGATCTTGACATTGGCTCCCAGTGCTGCTGCAAGCCAGTCACTTAACCTTGGGTTTCAAGTTGTTCATCTGTAAAACTGGGATAAAAACACTTACCTGCCCCTCTGGAAAATGTGAAGATTTCTGACAGTAAATGCATTAGAAAGTGTTTTGAATGTGAATATGACACCTGAAATAGCAAAAATAAACCCTTTCTTTTCCTCTCTATTCCCACTGGCACTCCCTTTCTCAGTTGGAGAATGNTGAATACAAAATTTTTTGTTTCTGTCTTATCTTAGAGTGTTTGACTCCTTAAAGGTAAATTTGTGGTTATTTTTCTGAGGACTTTCCTTTCCCTACTTAAATATGGTCCGTTAATAATGAGGATAAGTTTCATTTTATAGGATAAAAAGATTTGAGAAGTTTTTTTATTATATTATTATTATATTTAATTTAGAATTAAATTAGATATGAGAGGATTTCTTGCTTACCTATTTTGAGACAAGTATTATACGTTAATAGTGTCCAAAGCCATTTCTTTGAAAAGCATCCAATTTGTCTTATATCACTGAAGCCAAAATAAAATGGCAGACCAGAATTAAAATATTTAGAACCAAGTTGGGAATGTATAAATGCTCCATTCTTAAGACAGAATCAGGACTGAAACCTTAGTTTGGCTGCCTGGGAATGATAATTTGCATTTGATTTAGGGTGGTGTTTTGGAAGATGTCTGGGTAGTGGCTAAAAAACCCTCAGAGGACTATTTAAATTAGAAGAGAGAAAATTTAAATAAAAAAATCAATGGTATAAAAATTCAAAAGCACTAAATATTGGAAAAGGAGAAGTCATTTTAATGGCAGCAGAATAGTCCATGTTATTGATAGAACAAAATTTATTTAATCAGTATGTATTGCTATTGTTAGACAATAAAATTATTTTCAGTTATTCTGAACAAGGCTGAAATGAATATATTTCACATAATTATTATACACAATTATTTGGAACACATGGTTCTTCAGGATCTTTTTAAATTGCCCTTATCAGCAGTCTATATGTGAGAAAGTACTGCCTTTTTCCTAACAATGAATTGATGCTTTTGAACTCTGGTGTTGGAGAAGACGCTTGAGAGTCCCTTGGACTGCAAGGAGATCCAACCAGTCCATTCTGAAGTAGATCAGCCCTGGGATTTCTTTGGAAGGAATGATACTAAAGCTGAAACTCCAGTACTTTGGCCACCTCATAAGAAGAGTTGACTCATTGGAAAAGGCTTTGATGTTGGGAGGGGTTGGGGGTAGGAGGAGAAGGGGATGACAGAGGATGAGATGGCTGGATGGCATCCCTGACTCGATGGATGTGAGTCTGAGTGAACTCTGGGAGTTGGTGATGGACAAGGAGGCCTGGTATGCTGTGATTCGTGGGGTCACAAAGAGTCGGACACGACTGAGTGATTGAACTGAACTGAAGGATGAAGTAATCTGCTCAAATCACCAAAATATTGATAGATCCAATATTTACAGAACAGTTGTTGATACCAAAAACTGCAGCTGTTACACTCCATGGTGTGTCCTCCTCAAATAAGAGTAAAATCATGCATGTGCTGTGCTGTGCTTAGTTGTATTTGACTCTGTGACCCCGTGCACTGTAGTGTGCCAGGCTGCTCTGTCCATGGGGATTCTCCCAGCAAGAATACTTGAGAAGGTTGCCACGCCCTCCTCCAGGAAATCTTCCCAACCCAGGGACTGAATCTAGGTCTCCCACATTGTGGGCAGATTCTTTACCATCTGAGCTACCAGAGAAACACAAGAACACTGGAGTGGGTAGCTTATCTCTTCTCCGGGAAAACTTCCCATCCCAGGAATCTAACTGGGATCTCCTTTATTGCAGGTGGATTCTTTACCAGCTGAGCTACCAGGGAAGCCCCAAATCATGTATAATTACCATTTATCTTTAAAATTAACAGATCATTTTGATCATGCTGACAATTCCTGAGTATTTATCAAGAAGGGAACTATGAAACACCTATACATTAGCATACATGCCAATAGATTGAACGCTTTTTGCTTGTAATTCAAAAATTGTTGGGAGACCAACACAGTTACTGTGTTGGGCACCAGAAGGAACAATGAGTCACACTTAATATTTGGACATAAAACTTGAAGGGGGTTGAAAAAAATATCTCTTTCATGTTGTACTATTTCTGGACTATTTAACTTAAAATTTAGTGAATTTATTATAAGATGTTCTCTATAAAGATATTGCTAAACAAATTACTAATGTAAAATATCACAGAAGTCATATGTTCTAATATACTTTGAGACAGCAATTGTACATATTATGGTAAGAATTTTGGAGAAATGGAGAGTAGATTTTATTAATTTTATAAAGTTATAAATATCGCAAAACTTATAAGTACTTTTTCTTAACAACTGCAAAGATGTAGAATTCTTTCAGTGACAGCCAGCCTGATAGCATGCAGATGAAGCTTTGAGAGCAGATGTGTTCATGCTCAGTAGCTCAGTCATGTCTGACTCTTTGTGACACCATGGACTGTAGGAGTCACCTACAGGCTCCTCTGCCCATGGGATTTTCCAGGCAAGATTATTGGAGTGAGTTGTCAGTTCCTATTCCAGGGGATCTTCTTGACCCAGGGATAAAATCCAGGTCTCCTGTGTCTCCTGCATTGTCAGGAGGAGAGAGTCAAATTCTGGAACTACTACCTACTAGCTTTGTGACATTGGTTATTGAAAATCTCTTTGGTTAACAGATATGACCAAGAGATTTATTTGTAAAGAACCAATGCAATGTCCATCAACTAGACATTTTTATTTTAAAGAATAACATCTAGGCATGTAATCTGAAAAACAGATTAATAGCATTTGTTAATCAAGAGCCCTGTAGATAAACCAAATATTTAAAATCATCTAGCATAGCATATGGACCATTTTAACTCTCAATAAACATTAATTTTTGTTCTTTATATCATTAATTCTTACATATTTAAGCCAAGTCTGCTCAGTGGTAAAGAATCTGCCTGCCAATACAGGATACACAGGTTTGATCACTGGGTGGGCAAGATCCGCTGGAGAAGTAAATGGCAATCAACTCCAGTATTCTTGCTTGGGCAATCCCACAGACAGAGGAGCTTGGAGGGCTACAGTCCATGGGGTCTCAAAGAGTCAAACACAATTTAGTGACTAAATAACAACATGGCACTGGTAAAAATTTTGGATATATATCTTTAATCTGCTTACAGTAAGTTCAGTTCAGTTCAGTCGCTCAGTCGTGTACAACTCTTTGTGATTACATGAATCACAGCACGCCAGGCCTGCCCAGGACTGATCTTCTTTAGGATGCACTGGTTGGATCTCCTTGCAGTCCAAGGGACTCTCAAGAGTCTTCTCCAACACCACAGTTGAAAAGCATCAATTCTTCAGCACTCAGCTTTCTTCACAGTCCAACTCTCACATCCATACATGACCACTGGAGAAATCATAGCCTTGACTAGACGGACCTTTGTTGGCAAAGTATATCTCTGCTTTTCAATATGCTATCTAGGTTGGTCATAACTTTCCTTCCAAGGAGTAAGCGTCTTTTAATTTCATGGCTGCAATCACCATCTGCAGTGATTTTGGAGCCCAGAAAAATAAAGTCTGACACTATTTTTACTGTTTCCCCATCTATTTCCCATGAAGTGATGGGACCAGATGCCATGATCTTCGTTTTCTGAATGTTGAGCTTTAAGCCAATTTTTTGACTCTCCTCTTTCACTTTCATCAAGAGGATTTTTAGTTCCTCTTCACTTTCTGCCATAAGGTTGGTATCATCCACATGTCTGATGTTATTGATATTTCTCCCAGAAACTTGATTCCAGCTTGTGCTTCTTCCAGCCCAGCATTTCTCATGATATACTCTGCATAAAAGTTAAATAAGCACGGTAACAATATATAACCTTGACGTACTCTTTTTCTTATTTGGAATCAGTCTGTTGTTCTATGTCCAGTTCTAACTGTTTCTTTCTGATCTGCATACAGATTTCTCAGGAGACAGGTCAGGTGGTCTGGTATTCCCATCTCTTTCAGAATTTTCCTCAGTTTATTGTGATCCACACAAACAAAGACTTTGGCATACTGAATAAAGCAGAAATAGATGTTTCTCTGGAATTCTCTTGCTTTTTCTATGATCCAGCAGATGTTGGTAATTTGATCTCTGGTTCCTTTGCCTTTTCTAAAACCGGCTTGAACATCTGGCAGTTCACAGTTCATATTTTGCTGAAGCCTAGCTTGGACAATTTTAAGCATGACTTACTAGTGTGTGAGATGAGTGCAATCGTGTGGTAGTTTGAGCATTTGAGCTACCCCACAGCTGAGGTCAGGGGCAGTGGCCAAGAGGAACAAATCTATGTCCAAGGAGAGGAGGCTGCATGGGTGCAGGATGGCTGAGAGAAGCTACTCCATGTTCAAGGTCAAGAGGGGCGACTTGTCCAAGGTAAGGAGCAGCGGCTGCGCTTTGCTGGAGCAGCCATGAAGAGATACCCCATGTCCAAAGAGAAACCCAAGTAAGATAGTAGATATTGCAAGAGAACATCAGAAGGCAGACACGCTGAACCCATAATCGCAGAAAACTAGCCAGTCTGATCATATGGACCACAGCCTTGTCTAACTCCGTGAAATTAAGCCATGCCGTGTGGGGCCACCCAAGACAGACAGGTCATGGTGGAAAGGTCTGACAGAATGTGGTCCACTGGAGAACGGAATGGCAAACTACTTTAGTATTCTTGTCTTGAGAACCCCATGAACAGTATGAAAAGGCAAAATGATAAGATACTGAAAGAGGAACACCTTGGGTCAGTAGGTGCCCAATATGCTACTGGAGATCAGTGGAGAAATAACTCCAGAAAGAATCAAGGGATGGAGCCAAAGCAAAAACAATACTCAGTTGTCGATGTGACTGGTTATAGAAGCAAGGTCCGATGCTGTAAAGAGCAATATTGGGGAAAAAAAAAAAGCAATATTGCATAGGAATCTAGAATGTTAGGTCCATGAATCAAGGCAAATTGAAAGTGGTTAAACAGAAGATGACAAGAGTGAACGTTGACATCCTAGGAATCAATCAACTAAAATGCACTGGAATGGGTGAATTTAACTCAGATGACCATTATATCTACTACTGAGGGCAGGAATCCCTTAGAAGAAATGGAGTAGCCATCATGGTCAACAAAAGAGTCTGAAATGCAGTACTTGGATACAATCTCAAAAACGACAGAATGATCTGTGTTCATTTCCAAGGCAAACCATTTAATATTACGGTAATCCAAGCCTATGCCCCAACCAGTAAAGCTGAAGAAGCTGAAGTTGAAAGGTTCTATGAAGACCTACAAAACCTTTTAGAACTAACACCCAAAAAAGATGTCCTTTTCTTTATAGGGGACTGGAATGTTAAAGTAGGAAGTCAAGAAACACCTGGAGTCACAGGCAAATTTGGCCTTGGAGTACAGTAAGTTAAGTATAGAATTAACTCAAATCGACAAATAAATATTCTGTTTCCTTTACAGATGTTACTTTTTACAATAAAAATGTTCAGCTGAGAGACTTTGCATTGGTCCTTTACAAGTAAATCTCTTTATCTTGTCTGTTTTCTGGATTCAAAGTGAATTTTAATTTCTTTAACTTTTCAAATTCAAATTCAAAGTGAATTTGAATTCCTTTAACTTTTGACATCACTCTCCATAATACCTGTTCTAACAAACAATAAGATCTCCTGAAATCCTAAACCATCAGATAAAAGACCAGACCTTTCACCAGATACCCAAGGACTTATTGAAAGAATATTGCACATTTAAGTAATATTTGCCCCTTCTCCTTGCTATCTCAAAATGTCAAACATCTGCAGACTTTACAGATGTGTCATATAACCTTTTTCTCATTCATGCAAAAGACCTTTAAAACTAATAGCAGGCTCTATATTCATTATTATAATGACATTTTAATTTATTCTATACAAGTACTGATCATTATCTGAAAAAAAAAAAAGTCTATGAATCAGCTTTTATTTATCTGAACTTAAGAGCCAAATCATACCACAGAAACAATTACTTGTAAGAAAACACAATTTAAAACAAGTATTAGCTCATTGTAACTGCAGGAGAGGAGACCACCAAATAAACGTTACAATTCAATCAAAATTTCTTCAAGCAATAGGAATTTCTTGACAATAAAGAAGAGTACAAGAAAGACAAATGTTAAATACTTTATCTATTATTTTCCTCTTGGAGTGAAAAGCAGGAAGAGTGACATAGAAAAGGGTTGCCTATAGCTAACAGGTTGGGGGTAATCCAACCATTTCAGATCACAATATAGTGTGGGGTATATTGCTTCTAGTTATGGATTAGATCGAATGCTTCTGACAAATGACACCATTTAAATAAAGAATGTCCTATCAGCTAGGTTGATTTTTTTTTTTCTTTTTAGTGAGCAAACATGGCTTTATTGTTTGCTTTTATATATTTTTTAACAGTTTTTGTTTGTTTGTTTTTTGTCTTATATTTGCTTTGGACTTCCCTGGTGGTTCAGAGATAAAGAATCTGCCTGCCAGGTGTTCAATCCCTGGGTTGTGAAAAGATCCCCTGGTGAAGAAAATGGCAAGCCGCTCCTGCATTCTTGCCGGGAAAATCCCATGGACAGAGGAACCTGGCCGGCTACAGTCCAAGGGGTTGCCAGAGTTAGACACAACTTAGTGATGAAACAACAACGGCAGCTAGTTGTTTTACAATGTTGTGTTAGTTTACACTGTACAACAAACTGAATTAGATATATGTATACATACACCCCACTCCACTCTTACTTTTGAATTTCCTTCCCGTTTACATCATCACAGAGACAGGGAGAAGGTTTTGATCACTCTCTCCAGGGTCCCCTTCTCACTCACAGTCTATGCCTCTCTTGGTTGCATTTTTGACCTACTCAATGAAAAACAAGCTGCTTTCAAATGAATGGATCGAATACTATTATGCTTTCACATTAATAAGGTCTTCGTATATCTGTTTCAAACCTTAATTCCCTCAGTCTATATCTCAACACATCTTCCAGAGATAAATGATTTATTAAAGTACAAGTCTTGAATCTCATCATAGTAGACCAAAGAGGCTCCACCCGAGTCCTGGAATAAAATACATGTTCCTCAGTCTGACCTGAAGAATCCTCAGGACCTTTGTGTGGCCAAATCCCCTAGCTTTCTGGCTCACTCACTACTTTATGCAGAGTTTCTTGAATTCATTTTATTTATTTATTTATTTCAGCTCTGAGCCTTTGCTTGGGCTGCTTTATCCCTCTAGAATGGGATTTTATCCCTTCTTCAGCTGACTGAAATTCAGGTACTGCCTCCTCCAGGAAAACTGCAGGCAGTCTCACTGTTTTAAGTACACATCCCATCCAGATCTCCTATGGTAAATAACATGTTGTATAAAAATCTGCTCCTTCTTTTTGTTTGTTTGTTTTTTCCCCAAAAATTTTAAAGGAGCTTTTTAATCCAAGGTATGGCATAAGGCCTGGAGTAGAGAGTGCATAGTTTAAAAATGTATTCTAATGAGCCCCAAAGTATTTCTTTGCTTGTGTGTGTTGCATTCCTTCCTCACCCTCTCCCTCTCCCTTTCTCTCTCTCTCTCTTTCTCTCTCTCACATGCACTTCTTTCTCATGCTATCACTGTGAACACAAGCACAGAGTTATGTAAACAAAATCATCATTGTTTTCCAACTAAACCTGGAAGCACTGACATGGAACGACATTCTTCTCTACATCCCATTTTTTTTTTTATTTGCAATCTTTACACTTTATGCCCCAATAACACTATATAGTCACAACCAACTCTCTCCACATCCCTAAGACATCAATCTTGTCAAATCTAATTGAATCAAACCACAAGCAGTTATAAATGGAGTGCAGCTTGACAAATAAAAAGGGGAAAAAATGAAAGAGAAAAGAGGCATGCTTCCAACTGATATTTTTTCTTTAAGATATTCTCTTATGGAAATATTTTATAATTTCCTAAAAATTTCTCATTGTTTCCAGATTCTTTACTAGTCAGAATTTTGCTCTTTTTTAGAAATACTTCTCTATTTTCAACACTGATTTTGATTTTGTTCAAGTTAAATAATTCCCAGAGTAGAAATTGAACATGCTGTTTTGTGATATAACATTGTCTATATTTTCACAGGAGGCTAGCCTTGGGTGATAGTTTGTGATTTACTATAGTACTGATGCAGGTCAGGAAACTAACACATCACAATACACAATTTAACTTGTGAACCCACAACTAGGGTCTATTAGACTGAGAATTTTTGCAGTTTGTAATGTTACAAAATATCTCTACAAAGTTATGCAGTGGCTCCCATGTCACCTGCTTAGCCAAGACTGTCTGATGTAATGTTTAGCACCAGATTTTGCCTGCATTACACAACCCATGGAAAATCTTTCTGTCCAAAGCCCCTTCTAACACTAGCTTGCCTCAGTCAGGTGAATTAATTTCACTGAGACACTCCTCCTTCTCAGGGCAGTGGTTACTCATGGAGTAGTGGGGGTAAGAGCTAAAATGAAGCATCATGGGAGGCTTCCAAAATGATTCTTATTCTTTCTCTCGATATAAATGTTGATCATAGTGGTGGTGGTGGTAAAGATATTCATTTGAATGAAACTTAATGAAACCTGCAGTGATTTTTTTCTGTAATTAGGGTATGCTTGGGAAAAAAGATATTTTAAAAGATACATTCTTAGAAGAAGTAAAATTCTCATTGTTTACAGATGACATGATCCTCTACATAGAAAATCCTAAAGACTCCACCAGAAAACTACTAGAGCTAATCAATGAATATAGTAAAGTTGCAGGATATAAAATCAACACTCAGAAATCCCTTGCATTCCTATACACTATTAATGAGAAAGTAGAAAAAGAAATTAAGGAAACAATTCCATTCACCATTGCAACAAAAAGAATAAAATACTTAGGAATATACCTACCTGAAGAAACTAAAGACTTATACATTGAAAACTATAAAACACTGATGAAAGAAATCAAAGAGGACACTAATAGATGGAGAAATATACCATGTTCATGGATTGGAAGACTCAATATAGTGAAAATGAGTATACTACCCAAAGCAATCTACAGATTCAATGCAATCCCTATCAAGCTACCAGCGGTATTTTTCACAGAACTAGAACAAATAATTTCAAGATTTGTATGGAAATACAAAAAACCTCGAATAGCCAAAGCAACCTTGAGAAAGAAGAATGGAACTGGAGGAATCAACTTGCCTGACTTCAGGCTCTACTACAAAGCCACAGTCATTAAGACAGTATGGTACTGGCACAAAGACAGAAATATAGATCAGTGGAACAAAATAGAAAGCCCAGAGATAAATCCACACACCTATGGACACCTTATCTTCGACAAAGGAGGCAAGACTATACAATGGAGTAAAGACAATCTCTTTAATAAGTGGTGCTGGGAAAACTGGTCAACCACTTGTAAAAAAATGAAACTAGATCACTTTCTAACACCACACACAAAAATAAACTCAAAATGGATTAAAGACCTAAATGTAAGACCAGAAACTATAAAACTCCTAGAGGAGAACATAGGCAAAACACTCTCTGACATAAATCACAGTAGGATCCTCTATGATCCACCTCCCAGAATACTGGAAATAAAAACAAAAATAAACAAATGGGATCTAATTAAAATTAAAAGCTTCTGCACAACAAAGGAAACTATAAGTAAGGTGAAAAGACAGCCTTCTGAATGGGAGAAAACAATAGCAAATGAAGCAACTGACAAACAACTAATCTCAAAAATATACAAGCAACTTATACAGCTCAACTCCAGAAAAATAAACGACCCGATCAAAAAATGGGCCAAAGAACTCAATAGACATTTCTCCAAAGAAGACATACGGATGGCTAACAAACACATGAAAAGATGCTCAACATCACTCATCATCAGAGAAATGCAAATCAAAACCACAATGAGGTACCATTTCACACCAGTCAGAATGGCTGCGATCCAAAAGTCTGCAAGCAATAAATGCTGGAGGGGGTGTGGAGAAAGGGGAACCCTCTTACACTGTTGGTGGGAATGTAAACTAGTACAGCCACTGTGGAAAACAGTGTGGAGATTCCTTAAAAAATTGCAAATAGAACTGCCTTATGACCCAGCAATCCCACTGCTGGGCATACACACCAAGGAAACCAGAATTGAAAGAGACACATGTACCCCAATGTTCATCGCAGCACTGTTTATAATAGCCAGGACATGGAAACAACCTAGATGTCCATCAACAGATGAATGGATAAGCAAGCTGTGGCATATATACACAATGGAGTATTACTCTGCCATTAAAAAGAATAAATTTGAATCAGTTCTAATGAGATGGATGAAACTGGAGCCTATTATACAGAGTGAAGTAAGCCAGAAAGAGAAACACCAATACAGTATACTGACACATACATATATGGAATTTAGAAAGATAGTAATGATGATCCTGTATTTGAGACAACAAAAGAGACACAGACATATAGAACAGACTTTTGGCCTCTGAGGGAGAGGGAGAGGGTGGGATGATTTGGGAGAATGGCATTGAAGCATGAATACTATCATGTAAGAAACGAGGCGCTGGTCTATGTTCGATGCAGGATGCAGGATGCTTGGGGCTGGTACACGGGGATGATCCAGAGAGACGTTGTGGGATGGGAAGTGGGAGGGGGATTCAGGATTGGCAGCTCGTGTACACCTGTGGTGGACTCATGTCGATGTATGGCAAAGCAAATAGAGTATTGTAAAGTAAAATAAAGTATTTTTTTTCTAAAATAATTTAAAAAAAGATATGTTCTTAAAGAACCAAGTACACTTTAACCAGGGTAAGGCATTTTATCTAGGAATGGTAATATTTAATCACATAGGCCAGAAAATCAAATGGACTTTGCATATGATCTAGCAATCTTACTCTTGGCATATATTTGAAGAAAACTTTAACTTAAAAGATATTTGTACACTAAAATTCATTACAGGACTACTTACAATAGCCAGGACTTGGAAACAACCTAAAGTACACCAATAAAGGAATATATAAAGATGTGGTACATAAGGACAATGGAATATTACTCAGCCATAAAGAGGATGAAGTTATGTCATTTGCAACCCCATTGATGAAGCAAGAGATTGTCATGCTAAGTGAAATGTCAGAAAAAGAAAATTAAATATCACATGATATGACTCATGTATTTTAAATCTGAAATATAATACAAATAAACTTATCTATGAAATAGAAACACACTTACCACATAGAGAACAGACTTGTGATTGACAAGATGTAGGGAGGTTGGAAAGAGATGGATTAGAAATTTGGAATTAGAGATGCAAACTATTATACACTGAATGGATAAATAATAAGGTTGTACTGCATAATACAGGAAATTATATTCAATATCTTAAGATAAACCATAATGCAAAAGAATGCGAAAATGAACAAGCAAATTATATATCAGTTCAGTTCAGTTCAGTCGCTCAGTCATGTCCAACTCTTTGCGACCCCATGAATCACAGCATGCCAGTCCTCCCTGTCCATTACCAACTCCCAGAGTTCACCCAAACTCATGTGCATCGAGTCAGTGATGCCATCCAGCCATCTCATCCTCTGTTGTCCCTTTCTCCAGCATCAGGATCTTTCCCAGTGAGTCAACTCTTCACATGAGGGGGCCAAAGTACTGGAGTTTCAGCCTCAGCATCAGTCCTTCCAGTGAACACCCTGGACTGATCTCCTTTAGGATGGACTGGTTGGATTTCCTTTCAGTCCAAGGTATTCTTAAGAGTCTTCTCCAGCACCACACTTCAAAAGCATAAATTCTTCGGCACTCAGATTTCTTCACAGTCCAACTCTCACATCCATACATGACCACTGGAAAAACCATAGCCTTGACTAGATGGACTTTTGTTGGCAAAATAATATCTCTGCTTTTCAATATGATGTCTAGCTGGGTCATAAGTTTCCTTCCAAGGAGTAAGTATCTTTTAATTTCATGGTTATAATCACCATCTGCAGTGATTTTGGAGTCCAAAAAATTAGTCTGACACTGTTTCCCCATCTATTTTCCATGAAGTGATGGGACCAGATGCCATGATCTTCATTTTCTGAATGTTGAGCTTAAACCAAGTTTTTCACCCTCCTCTTTTACCTTCATCAAAAGGCTCTTTAGTTCTTCTTCACTTTCTGACATAAAAGTGGTGTCATCTGCATATCTGAGATTATTAATATTTCTCCTGGCAATATTGATTACAGCATGTGCTTCAGCCAGCCCAACGTTTCTCATGATGCACTCTACAAATAAGTTAAATATGCAGGGTGACAGTATACAGCCTGACATAGTTCTTTTCCTATTTGGAACCAGTCTGTTGTTCTACGTCCAGTTCTAACTGTTACCTCCTGACCTGTATACAGTTTCTAAAGAGGCAGGTCAGGTGGTCTGGTATTCCCATCTCTTTCAAAATTTTCCACAGTTTATTGTGATCCACAGAGTCAAAGGCTTTGGCATAGTCAACAAAGCAGAAATAGATGTGTTTTTTTTTTTNATAGAGATGCATTCTTGGGTATTTGACATGTATTCTCGGTTATTTTGGATTCTTATTTATATGTACTTTGAAGTAGATGAGGTGATACCTCTAGATTTAAGACACATCCCTGTATGGAAGCTATGGGCTTCCCTGATGGCTTAGATTGTCAAGAATCTGCCTGTAATGTAGTAGACCCAAGTTTGATCCCTCAGTCAGGAATATCCCCTGGAGAAAGGAAATGCTACTCACTCCACTATTTCTGACTGGAGAATTCCATGGGGACAGAAGCACCAGGCAAGCTACAATCCATGGGGTCACAAAGAATCAAACATGACTGGGTGGTTAACTCTTTCACTTCCACTGGTAGGAGAATTGTATTTGAGTCTTTACACTTCCACCTATTAATTCAGGCTAATTACTAACTTTCTGGTAACTTTTTTTTTTTCCCCATCTAGAAACTGGGAAAAAGAAAACTGACACCTGAAAGCTGGCTAGAATTAGTAGCACATTATTCAGTCAATTCAGTCACTCAGTCGTGTCTGACTCTTTGAGACCTCATGGACTGCAACAAGCCAGGCTACCCAGTCCACCACCAACTCCCAGAGCTTGCTCAAACTCATGTCCCCCGAGTCAATGATGCAATCCAACCATCTCACCCTCTGCCATCCCCTTCTCTTCCTGCCTTCAATCTTTCCTAGCATCAGGATCTTTTCTAATGACTCAGTTTTTTGCATCAGGTGGTCAAAGTATTGGAGTTTCAGCTTCATTACTGACATTATTTGCTTACATCATTCAGCAAATATTACCTAATAGGTAGTAGGATAAAGAGTACTTAAAGAGCTTTTAGCTTAATAGGTGACTGGGTGAAATTCTTCATCAATGTACATGAAGAAATCTTCCCTCAGAAGATATTATAACAGTTTATTCATCAGAGAAGATTTATAAATAAAGGTCAAGCACAGCAAACTAACAGGCTTCTCCTTTTCCTAGGAGATAAGGAAATCACATCACATCTTCTTCACGTGATGAAGATAAAGCATTTGTTTTGTCAAGGAGAAGAAAAAAGGAAAACATATATTCTAGTTATAGAAGAACAAGTTTGGATTAAGAAGATTGAATAATTGAAAAATTTAAAGCATTCTTTATGGGTATTCAAGATAAAAGCAAAAGTAAATCACAAAATAAATGTGAAAAAGTCGAATAATGACTATACCAATGTTTAAAAGTACAAGCTCAGTAGCCAAGTATCATATTGTTACAAAACATTTGTGTGTTTGTATCCATGAGAAAAAAAAGTAGAAAAATTGAAGTACAAATATTCTTTTTAATAATAAGAAATGAATCATTTGTCTCTTGATGTCACACTATGAGTTTACAGAACAAAATATAGATGGAAATGAAATGGATCATTATCAAATCTTAGAAAACAGAAATTTTTCAAAGAAGATGGTTAAATCAGAAAGGAAAGTAATGGTTCAAACATCTAGATGATGAATGAATAAATACAGAAAAAATATTCTACCATATAAAAAGTTATATGACACCTGGAGGGATGAAAGACTGATGCTGTTTGGGGCTTAGCTGGTAAAGAATCTACCTTCACTGTAGGAGACTCAAGTTCTATTTCTGGGTCAGAAAGATCCCCTTTAAAAGGAAATGGCAATCCACTCCAGTATTCTTGCCTGGAAAATCCCATGGAGAGGATTCTAGCAAGCTACAGCCCATGGGGTTGCAAGAGTCACAAATCAATGTGAACTAAAGCACCATTGGCACCTATGTCTCCTTTTGCAGTAGGAACTGGGACTTGATGCAGTGGCTAGGGGACTTGGGGTTACCTAACAAGGATAGGCCTGTTGTGTTCCAGTTCTTAATGGGGCTAACTAGGCTATTTCAGAAGTGCTGGTTGTCAGGTATCATGTTCATCACCCTGAAGAAGTCTGATGTTGAATTAAACCCATTCCAAGGAAAGGTTTTGTGGAGGGCTTAGAGTGCTCAGATAACAACTGTCTGTTAAAAGCTACTGATGGGAAAAGATCAGCACCGTGGAGAGTTTCAAAGATAAATAAGTGTCAGATGACATACAAATCTCTTGAGAGTTGACATGAATGGATTGAAGAAGAGGGAAAAAATAAAGAGTAAAAAGAGCAAAGAAGTGCAGTGAATGACATCAGATTTCACTGACTAACCACTGAATTGCTGTTTTTCTTTTGGCTTTTGCTTTTGGTCACAAAGCTGGTTTTCTGATTTGCCTATAACGGTTGTTTTCACGTGAGATTAGGTCATTTTTAGAGGGAAGAAGGGCTACAATGTTCACATGGCAGTTGTTAAGAAGCTAGTTTATTTTAGATCTGGCTAAGTGGTATGTATTGTATGATTGTATATTCTTGGACTTCCCAGGTGGCACAGTGGTAAAGAATTTGCCTGCAATGTGAGTGACCTGAATTTCATCCCTTTGTAGGGATCCCCTGGAGAAGAATTGCAACCCAGTCCAGTATTCTTGCTTGGAGAATTTAATGGACAGAGGAGACTGGTGAGCTACAGTCCATTCAGTTGCAGAGTCAGACATGACTGCGTGACTAACACTGCTACTATTAAGTGGCATATGTTTTATGTTTTATGGCTATGTATTCTTGGATAATTGCTTACAGTTTCCATAGCCACCTGTGAAGAGCACTGTATCATTAAACCTGTATCTATCATCACTTAGCATATTTTATTCCTTTTCCCACACCATAAAAAAATTTCTTATAATATTTCCTTATTCTGGAATGATGTGATTATGAATAGGTTTTAAGAATTGAAATCAGACTTTACAAAAAGTTGTGTTATTTCATTAATGTTTTCTGCAACTGGTGGTATAATTTTATAATTATAAATCATTAGCAAATTTGAATGAGTTCACATAGACAAATGAGAGTTTGCTTAACCAAACTTAGGATAAGGTTATTACAAAATCATCAAGAATAAAGATTCCAAGCTAATGATGATTGTTTTTAAAAAGTTATATGAGTCTATGAGAAAAAAGCATCAATAATCCAATTAGTTAAGTGGACAAAGTAAAAAAAAATTCCATTTTAATTAGGAAAATATCAATATTCAATAACATATGAAATGATCTATGACCTCCAATAATTTAAATAAATAGAAATTAAAAAAAACATGAAACACCTCTTCCAAACTTTCAGACAATTTAATTTTAGCAATGCAAGCCTACCTCAAGAAACAAGAAAAATATCAAATAAATAACATAACATTGTACCTAATAAAACTAGAGAAAGAAGACAAGAAAGAACAGTAACACTTAAAGTCAGTAGAAGAAGAGAAATCATAAAGATTAGAGCAGAAATAAATGTAAAAGAAATGATGGAAACAATAGAAAAATCAATAAAACTAAAGGCTAGTTCTTTGAGAAGATTAAAAAAAAATAGACAAACCATTAGCTGACTCATCAAGAAAAAAAGGCAGAAGGATCAAATCAGTAAAATAAAAATGAAAAATAATTTACAATAGAAAATGCAGAAATACAAAGGATCATAAGAGACTACTATGAGCAACTACATGCCAATAAAATGGACAATCTGGAAGAAGTGGACTAATTCTTAGAAAAGTATAACCTTCCAAGACTGACCCAGGAAGAAATAGAAAATATGAACAGACTAATCACAAACACTGAAATAAAAGCCATGACAAAAAAAAAACAAAATTATAACAGAAGCACAGGCCAAGATGGCTTCACAGGAGAATTCTACTAAACATTTAGAGATGAGCTAACACCTATCCTTCTCAAACTCTTCCAAAAAACTACAGAGGAAGGAAAACATCCTACAAGGCCTCCATCATCCTGACACCAAAATCAAAGATAGCACAAAAGAAGAAAATTACAGGCCAATGTCACTGATAAGTATAGATGCAAAAATCTTGAACAAAATTTTAGCAAAAATAATCCAGCAACACCTTTAAAGGATCATACACCATGATTAAATGGGGCTAATCCCAGAGTTGCAAGGATTCTTCAATATACACAAATCAATCAATAGGGTACATCATATTAACAGATTGGAAGATAAAACTATATGTCCATCTCAATAGATGTAAAGAAAAACTTTAGACAAAATTCATCACCCATTTATGATAAAACTCTCCAGAAAATTGACATGGAAGAACCTACCTCGATGTAATAAAGGCAATACAAGACAAATCCAAAGCAAACATTCTCAATGATGAAGAACTAAAGGCATTTCCTCAAGGTCAGGAACAAGACAAGTGTTCCCACTCTTACCACTATTAGTCAATATTGTTTTGGAAGTCCTACCCATGGCAACCAGAAAAGAAAAAGAAAGGAATTCAGATTAGAAAAGAAGAAATAAAGCTCTCACTGTTTGCAGATGACATGATTATTTACATAGAAAACCCTACAGATGTCACCAGGAAATTATTACATCTGATCAATGTATTTAATAAAGTCTCAGGATATAAAATTAATACACAGAAATCCCTTACATTTTTATACACTGACAATGAAAATCAAAAAAAGAAATTAAGACAACATCCCATTTACCATTACAACAAAAAGAAAAAAAATACCTAAGAATAACTGTTCCTAAGGAGACAAAAGATGTGTATACAGAAAATTATAAAAAACTGATGAAAGAAATCAGTGACAACCAAACAGATGGAGAGATATACCATGTTCTTGGATTGAAAGAATCAATATTGTCAAAATGTCTACACTACTTAAAGCAATCTACAGATTCAATGCAATCCCTATCAAATTCCAAGCGGCAATTTTCACAGAACTAGAACAAATAATTTCACAATTTGTGTGGAATACAAAAGACCCTGAATAGCCAAAACAATCTTGAAAAAGAAAAATGGAGCTAGAGGAATCGACCTTTCTGAATTTAGACTTTAATACAAACATACTGTCACCAAGACAGCATGACACAGGCACAAAAATAGACATATAGACCAATGGAACAGGATAGAAAGCCTGGAGATAAATCTACATATCTATGGGCAACTTACCTTTGACAAAGGTGGCAAGAATATACAATTGAGAAAAGACAGCTTCTTCAATAATTGGTGCAAATAAAAACTGGATATCTACATGTAAAAAAATGAAATAAGAATACTTTATAACATCATACATAAAAATAAACTCAAAATGGATTAAAGACCTAGATGCAAGACCAGAAAATATAAAGCTCTGAGAAGAAAACTTAGGCAGTAAACTCCTCTATGTAAATCATGGCAAAATTCTCTTTGATCCACCTCCTAGAGTAATGGAAATAAAAACACAAATAAACAAATGGGATCAAATTAAACTTAAAAGCTTTGAACAGCAAAGGAAACAATAAAAAAGATAAAAATACACACTTGGATTGCGAAAAAATAATTGCAGATGAAATAACTGACAAAGGATTGATCTCCAAAATATATAAACAATACACACAAATCAATATCAGAAAAACAAACAGCCCAATCAAAAAATGAGCAGAAGACCTAAACAGACATTTCTCCAAAGACACAAATGACCAATAAGTACATAAAAAGATGCTAAATATAGCTCTTTATTAGGGAAATGCAAATTAAAACTACAATGAGGTATCTCACACCAATCAGAATGGCCATCATCAAATTAACTCAAACAATAAATGCAGGATAAGACATGCAGTAAAGGGGATCCTATTGCAATGTTGGTGAGAATGTAAACTGATATAACCACTATGGAGAACAGTAAGGAGATTTATTAACAAACTAGGAATAAAACTACGATATAGCCCAGTAATCCTACTACTGGGCATATACCCTGAGAAAACTACAATTCAAAAAGACACATGTACCCCAAATTTCATTGCAAGGCTATTTACAATAGCCAGAACATGGAAGCAACTTTGATGTCCATCAACAGATGAATATATCAACAGATGAATTGATAAAGAAGTTTTGGTATGTTTAAACAGTGGAATATTACTGGGATATAAAAAGGAATGAATTTGAGTCAGTTGTAGTAAGGTGAATGAACCTAGAGGCTATTATACAGGATGAAATAAGACATATATATGGAATAACACATATATATGGAATCTGGAAAAACAGTATTAATAAAACTATTTACAGGGGAGTAATGGAGATGCAAATGTAGGGAACAGACATGGTCATAGCTGGGGAAGGAGTGAGAAGGACAATTTGAGAAAATAGCATTGATATGTATACATTGCTAATGCTAAGTCCCTTCAGTCATGTCCGACTCTGTGTGACCCCATAAGACAGCAGCCTACCAGGCTCCCCCATCCCTGGGATTCTCCAGACAAGAACACTGGAGTGGGCTGCCATTTCCTTCTCCAATGCATGAAACTGAAAAGTGAAAGTGAAGTCAATTAGTCATGTCCGACTCTTCATGACCCCATGGACTGCACCCTTCCAGGCTCCTCCACCCATGGGATTTTCCAAGCAAGAATACTGGAGTGGGGTGCCATTGCCTTCTCCATGTATACACTATCATGTGTAAAATAGATAACACACAGGAAACTTGTTTATAAGTCAGGTGGTGCAACTTGGCACTTTGTAATGATCTAGAGTCATGGATAGAGAAGTTCTACACAGTCAACAAAAACAAGACTAGCAGCTGACTGTGGCTCAGATCATGAAAATCTTATTGCCAAATTCAGACTTAAATTGAAGAAAGTGGGGAAAACCACTAGACAATTCAGGTATGACCTAAATCAAATCCCTTATGATTATACAGTGGAAGTGAGAAATAGATTTAAGGGACTAGATCTGATAGATGGAATGCTTGACGAACTATGGAAGGAGGTTCATGACATTGTACAGGAGACAGGGATCAAAACCATCCCCATGGAAAAGAAATGCAAGAAAGCAAAATGGCTGTCTGAGGAGGCCTCACAAATAGCTGTGAAAAGAAGAGAAGTTAAAAGGAAAGATATAAGCATCTGAATACAGAGTTCCAAAGAATAGCAAGAAGAGATAAGGAACCTTTCCTCAGTGATCAGTGCAAAGAAATAGAGGAAAAGAACAGAATGGGAAAGACTAGAGATCTCTTCAAGAAAATTAAAGATACCAAGGGAACATTTCGTGCAAACATGGGCTTGATAAAGGACAGAAATGGTATGGACCTAACAGAAGCAGATGATATTGAGAAGAGGTGGCAAGAATACACAGAAGAACTGTACAAAAAAGATATTCATGACCAAGATAATCACAATGGTGTGATCACTCACCTAGAGCCAGACATCCTGGAATGTGAAGTCAAGTGGGCCTTAGAAAGCATCACTACAAACAAAGCAAGTGGAGGTGATGGAATTCCAGTTGAGCTATTTCAAATTCTGAAAGATGATGCTGTGAAAGTGCTGCAATCAATATGCCAGCAAATTTGGAAAACTCAGCAGTGGCCACAGGACTGGAAAAGATCAGTTTTCATTCCAATTCCAAAGAAAGGCAATGTCAAAGAATGTTCAAACTACCGCACAATTGAACTCATCTCACACGCTAGTAAAGTAATGCTCAAAATTCTCCAAGCCAGGNATGCTAGGAGGGATTGTGGGCAAGAGGAGAAGGGGACGACAGAGGGTGAGATGGATGGATGGATTGCATCACTGACTTGATGGACGTAAGTCTGAGTGAACGGGAGTTGGTGATGGACAGGGAGGCCTGGCGTGCTGCGGTTCATGGGGTCGCAAACAGTCGGACATGACTGACTGACTGAACTGAACCGAACTGACTGAGAGTGATGGAATTGGAGCAGTGAGTGAGGCTCAAGAGAGAGGGGATATATATATATATATATATACACATACACATATATATGCAATTAAAACTGTTTCGTGTTGTACAGCAGAAACCAATACAACATAGTAAAGCAATTATTTTTCAATTAAAATGTTTCTAGTAATTAAAAAATTTAAAAATAGAACAAAAATTAACCATGAAGTATAACTTACCCTGTATAAGAAAAATATTTAAAAGCATAAGATACATATGTATATAGTATATATTTATGTGTTTTTAAATTTATATTACTTTAATAAATGAATATAGAAATAAAAATTTCAAACAATAAATGAGACAAGACTATGTTTGGGTTTTTTTTGGCCATCGTTTCTTGCAGGATTAATGTGTAGAAGAGTCATGCAAATGTGGTTCAATGCATTGCAAAACAAATGTTTTAGAGAAGTTTTCACTCTCCCCATGGCATTTCCCCTATTTGGGAAGAACCTATTAAGTGAATTGAATGGAGAAAATAGCCTATTACACAGGAAACCTGGCTCTAACTCAGGCCATCACATATCATACCTAGCCTGCTAATGGCTATCTCCAGTCTCACCTGTAGATGCTCTGTGTCTTTTGATGTTCGGTTTTAACTTAAGACTTACCATTTCTACTTGACTTCTTTTCTACTGACTCCTTTGAAGAACAATCAACTCCTCTCCAAAGTCCTCCACCTTCCACTCCTCTGTTCCTCCTGTGACTTATTAAGTAAATACTTTTTCTTCCTCCTCTCCATAGACTTGCTCTTCAGACAAAGAAGTAGCACGTACGATATCACACTGTATTTTCATTTGTGCATGCATATATATGTATGTGTGTTTATATTGGTTTTAATTCTTCACTGAGAAAAACAAAACATGTAAGGAAATAGGACAAAAGTGCATGATGTGTTTTGCTATTAAATGAATCGCCATGTAATCACCACCTACATTTAGCCTCATGGAAACCTTACCCTAGAGGCCACCTTCACTTAGTATTGTCTTGCACTCATTATAAAAATTTACCAGATTCTGATTTTTACTGAAATAACTTCTGATTCTTCTTCAAAATTTTGCTGATGAAACATGCATCCATAAGCCTACATTTTTGTTCTCCCTGTCATTGTTGTAGTATTTATCATTGTATCATAGGAAAAGCATATTATATATTTATTTGTGCCTGGCTTCTTTTACTCAGCATGATCTTTCNTATAAGAGACAGCCATAAGCCTACATTTTTGTTCTCCCTGTCATTGTTGTAGTATTTATCATTGTATCATAGGAAAAGCATATTATATATTTATTTGTGCCTGGCTTCTTTTACTCAGCATGATCTTTCTAAGATCCATTTTTATTCCCATGTATTAAATGATTACAATAAGTTCATATCAAAGCTGTATACCATGGTATATATATACATGTTTGAGTTCCGGTTTTCTTTGGATATTGTTAAAATGCCACACTATACGTGTTAGCACAGGTATTTTGAAATACTTGCATATTTTCATCTTTAATAACCTAAAAGTGAAACTGCTTTATCAGAGTATATGCTATTTTTACCATCAGCAGATAATGTGGAAATCTTCTTTAGGTCTGTTTTATAATACCAGTTAGGAAAATGAACATTCTGTAATCTTTCAATTTTTTGTTCATTTATTTATTTGCCATTATGGGAACCATATGGTTATAAATTACAGTGGTTTTGACATTCATTTCCCTGATTGTTAAGGAGCATGAATATATTAATCACGTATTTGGGTGTCATATTCTTGCTGTTTCCTAGTTATCTTTTTAATTTCAGTAAGTTTCAGAGGCTAATTCAAATCCTAAAAGATGATGCTGTGAAATTGCTACGCTCAATATGCCAACAAATTTGGAAAACTCAGCAGTGGCCACAGGACTGGAAAAGGTCAGTTTTCATTCAAATCGCAAAGAAAGGCAATGCCAAAGAATGCGCAAATTACCACACAATTGCACTCATCTCACACGCTAGAAAAGNATATGCCAACAAATTTGGAAAACTCAGCAGTGGCCACAGGACTGGAAAAGGTCAGTTTTCATTCAAATCGCAAAGAAAGGCAATGCCAAAGAATGCGCAAATTACCACACAATTGCACTCATCTCACACGCTAGAAAAGTAATGCTAAACATTCTCCAAGCCAGGCTTAAAAAGTATGTGAACCGTGAATTCCAGAAGTTCAAGCTGAATTTAGAAAAGGCAGACAACCAGAGATCCAATTGTCAACATTCGTTGGATCATCAAAAAAGCATGAGAATTCCAGAAAAAAAAATCTATGTCTGCTTTATTGACTATACCAAAGCCTTTGATGGTATGAATCATAAAAACTGTGGAAAATTCTTCAGTAGATGGGAACACCAGGCCACCTGACCTGCCTCCTGAGACATCTGTGTGCAGGTCAGGAAGCAACAGTCAGAACTGGACATGAAACACACTGATTCCAAGTAGAAAAAGGAGTGTGTCAAGGCTGTATATTGTCACCCTACTTATTTAACTTCTATGCAGAGTACATCATGAGAAACGCTGGGCTGGAAGAAGCACAAGCTGGAATTAAGATTGCCGGGAGAAATATCAATAACCTCAGATATGCGGATGACACCACCCTTATGGCAGAAAGTGAAGAAGAACTCAAAAGCCTCTTGGTGAAAGTGAAAGAGAAGAGTGGAAAAAGTTGGCTTATAGTTCAACATTCAGAAAACAAAGATCATGGCATCTGGTCCCATCACCTTATGGCAAATAGATGGGGAAACAGTGGAAACAGTATCAGACTTTATTTTGGGGGGCTCGAAAATCATTGCAGTTGGTGACTACAGCCATGAAATTAAGACGCTTACCCCTTGGAAGAAAAGTTATGATAAACCTAGATAGCATATTCAAAAGCAGAGACATTACTTTGCCAACAAAGGTCCATCTAGTCAAGGCTATAGTTTTTCCTGTAGCCATGTATGGATGCGAGAGTTGGACTCTGAAGAAGGCTGAGCACCGAAGAATTGATGCTTTTGAACAGTGGTGTTGGAGAAGACTTTTGAGAGTCCCTTGGACTGCAAGGAAATCCAACCAGTGCATTCTGAAGTAGATCAGCCCTGGGATTTCTTTGGAAGGAATGATACTAAAGCTGAAACTCCAGTACTTTGGCCACCTCATGAGAAGAGTTGACTCATTGGAAAAGACTCTGATGCTGGGAGGGATTGTGGGCAGGAGGAGAAGGGGATGACAGAGGATGAAATGGCCGGGTGGCATCACTGACTCAATGGATGTGAGTCTGAGTGAACTGCGAGATTTGATGATGGACAGGGAGGCCTGGCGNACTCATTGGAAAAGACTCTGATGCTGGGAGGGATTGTGGGCAGGAGGAGAAGGGGATGACAGAGGATGAAATGGCCGGGTGGCATCACTGACTCAATGGATGTGAGTCTGAGTGAACTGCGAGATTTGATGATGGACAGGGAGGCCTGGCGTGGTGCTGTTCATGGGATCGCAAAGAATCAGACACGACTGAGCGAATGAACTAAACTGTAGCTGTTTATAATGAAATGTTTTATTCATAGTACGACTTAACAATGCTTATTGTGCTTTTACATATACCATGCTATTTGAATCTTTATAAAGGAATACCTGAGAAGCATGATACATAATGTTAGATACATTTCTCTGAGATTCTCAATTTAACTACATTGTCTTTCATCTGACCACCCACTTTCATTCTATGAAACTCAATCCTTAAAAAGATGCCCGGACCCAATTATTACCAACATCCCTAGTGCTTTGTGCAGGATGTTTTACTTGTTTGCTCATTTTATTTTCTCAACATCATTCTGAGATCATTAGGTTTATTATCCTTACATAGTAAAACAGGAATCCTGCTCCAAAAGGTTGAATAATTTGTATGGATAAATGAGCTGATAAATGAGCAAGCTGAGTCAAGCTCCAACTGTGTGATTTCAGGGTGCATGTTCCAGAGAAAGTCCAAATTCCTACACAATTCTGTGTGCTATCACCCCATCATCATGATCCCAAATTCTGGAGTCTGCAACCAACTTCCTTTGAGCTTCTGTCTCCATTAAAATGGTCATTTTGTGTTTCCTTTGTGAATCCTTCCTCCCTATATTCCCACTCCATCCATATTCCACACATAGACATCTGGAAGGAAACTGATGCTTGAAAGCAAAACACTTGAAAACAAATTTCTTAAGTCCAGTTCACTTGCTCAGTCATGTCCAACTCTTTGTGACCGTATGGATTGAAGCATGCCAGCCTTCCCTGTCCATCACCAACTCCCAGAGCTTGCTCAAACTCATATCCATCAAGTCGGTGATGTCATCCAACCGTCTCATCCTCTGTAGTCCTCTTTTCTTGCCTTCAGTCTTTCCCAGGATCAGGATCTTTTCCAAGGAGTCAGTTCTTCCAATCAGGTGGCCAAAGTACTGCAGTTTCAGGTTCAGCATAAGTCCTTCCAAAGAATATTCAGGACCAATTTCCTTTTAGGATGGACTGGTTTGATCACCTTGAAGTCCAAAGGACTCTTGAGAGTTTTCTCCAACACCACGGGTCAAAAGCATCAATTCTTCAGTGCTCAGCCTTCTTCACAGTCCAACTCTCTCATCCACATATGACCACTGGAAAAACCATAGCCTTGACTAGACAGATCTTTGTTGGCAAAGTAATGTCTCTGCTTTTGAATATACTGTCTAGATTGGTCATAATTTTTCTTCTAAGGGGCAAGTGTCTTTAATTTCATGGCTGCAGTTGCCATCTGCGTGATTTTGGAGCACCACCACCACCTCAAACCCATATAAAGTCTGGCACTGTTTCCATTGTTTCCCAATCTATTTGCAATGAAGTGATGGGACAGGATGCCATGATTTTCTTTTTTTTTAATGTTGAGTTTTAAACCAACTTTTTCACTCTCCTCTTTCACTTTCAAGAGGCTCTTCAGTTCTTTGTTTTCTGCCCCTAAGTGTGGTGTCATCAATGTATCTGACGTTATTAATATTTCTCCAAGCAATCTTGATTCCAGCTTGTGCTTTGTCCAGGCCAGCATTTTGCATGATGTACTCTGTATATAAGTTAAATAAGCAGGGTGACAATATATAACCATGATGTACTCCTTTTCCAATCTTGAATCAGTCTGTTATTCCATGTCCAGCTCTAACTGTTGCTTCCTGACCTGCATACAGATGTCTCAGGAGGCAGTTATGTGGTCTGGTATTCCCATCTCTTTCAGAATTGTCCAGAGTTTATTGTGATCCACACAGTCAAAGGCTTTGACACCATCAATAAAGGAGAAGCAGATATATTTCTGGTATTCTCCTCCTTTTTTGATGATTCAACGAATGTTGGCAGTTGGGTCTCTGGCTCCTCTGCCTTTTCTAAAACCAGCTTGAACATCTGGAAGTTCACGGTTCTCGTACTGTTGAAGCCTGACTGGAGAATTTTGAGCATTACTTTACTAGCATGTGAGATGAGTGCAATTGTGTGGTAGTTTGAGCATTCTTTGACATTGCCTTTCTTTGGAATTGGAATGAAAACTGACCTTTTCCAGTGCTGTGGCCACTGCTGAGTTTTCCAAATTTGCTGGCATATTGAGTGCAGCACTTTCACAGCATCATCTTTCAGGATTTGAAATAGCTCAACTGGAATTCCATCACCTCCACTTACTTTGTTCATAGTGATACTTCCTAAGGCCCACTTGACTTTACATTCCCGGATGTCTGGCTCTAGGTGAGTGATCACAGCATCGTGATTATCTGAGTTGTGCAGATCTTTTTTGTACAGTTCTTCTGTGTATTCTTGCCACCTCTTTTCAATATCTTCTGCTTCTGTTAGGTCTATACCATTTCTGTCCTTTATCAAGCCCATCTTTGAATGAAATGTTCCCTTGGTATCTCTAATTTTCTTGAAAAGATCTCTAGTCTTTCCCATTNTGCAGCACTTTCACAGCATCATCTTTCAGGATTTGAAATAGCTCAACTGGAATTCCATCACCTCCACTTACTTTGTTCATAGTGATACTTCCTAAGGCCCACTTGACTTTACATTCCCGGATGTCTGGCTCTAGGTGAGTGATCACAGCATCGTGATTATCTGAGTTGTGCAGATCTTTTTTGTACAGTTCTTCTGTGTATTCTTGCCACCTCTTTTCAATATCTTCTGCTTCTGTTAGGTCTATACCATTTCTGTCCTTTATCAAGCCCATCTTTGAATGAAATGTTCCCTTGGTATCTCTAATTTTCTTGAAAAGATCTCTAGTCTTTCCCATTCTGTTTTTTCCTCTATTTCTTTGCATTGATCACTGAGGAAGGCTTTCTTTTCTCTCCTTGCTATTCTTTGGAACTCTGTATTCAGATGCTTATATATTTCCTTTTCTCCTTTGCTTTTCACTTTTCTTCTTTTCTCAGCTATTTTAAGGCTATCTCAGACAACCATTTTGCCTTTTTTGGATTTCCTTTTCTTTGGGATGTTCTTGATCACTGCCTTCTGCACAATGTCAGGAACCTCTGTCCATAGTTCTTCAGGCACTCTCTCAGATCTAATCCGTTGAATCTATACTTCATTGCCACTGTATAATCGTAAGGGATTTGGTTTATGTCATACCTGAATTGTCTAGTGGAAACAATAAATTTCTATCAGAGTGGCTCTTTGTTTACTCAGCTTTTCTGCTAGTCATGCTGACTTCTATAGTTTTCTTCCTTAAATTGGGTCAAGTAGACTACATAACTGCAAAAAAAAGAAAAAAGAAAAATCAGAATTGGAATTATCCTTGTGTTTAAAAAGTCATGAAAGAGTATTTTCTTTTTCCTCAAGAAGTCAGACTTTTCATACATTCATGGTGACCTCTCCCCACTGTGAATTACTTGGCAAAGGAGTGATATTATCTAGTACTACAACATGACTGTTTGAGTAGGAAGCTGTGGATATGGTTCCAAAGTCTCAGTATTCTCCCTTTGTTTTCTGAATTAAAGAATTTCCTTCAAGTTTAAGAAGGTGAGTTACCTTGAATTCTGTGAATCCCTTGTTCACAAGGACTTTTCAAAGTACTTTGAAAGGAAATATATCTTGGTAGATTTCTGTGTTTCATAAGCAGGGCCTTCAAAAAGTCTTACGTAATTTTTCAAAATGAGAATGAGAGAGAGGAGTGTTTGTGAGTAGTGAGTAGTAACTCATTTTGCAGATCTATATTAATCACATTTGATATTTATTTCTATTTTATAATATCCCTGTAGTATTGAAACTTTCTTTCTCAAGGAATTAAGTTATGGCATACCAAAACTTTTAAGTAACTAAAGAGATGAGTGTATGATTATTTTCTCTCTTTTGTCCAAGTTTTGAGTTAACATGTTATGACAAACTGCCAAAAATGAAGACAATCCATTCTTGGATTATTTCTAAACATGCCTCTAATCTATGTTTACTAATATTTTCTTTAGTATATTTTCATTCAGTAAATTATGAGGAATTTTATATTTTTTACATATATTATTGTGTTTTGAAATTTATTTGCTAGCATCAAAAATGTATTGAAGGATGCAGGATCTGCCTGCAATGTGGGAGACCATGTAACAGTCTTTGGGTTGGGAAGATCACCTGGAAAATGGAATACCAGCTACCCACTTCAGTATCCTTTTCTGGAGAATTTCATGGACAGAGGAGCCTCGTTAGCGTTTTTCTTTTTTCTTTTCTTTTTTTTTTTTTTCTTTTTTAAGGGCTTTCCTNTGTGGGAGACCATGTAACAGTCTTTGGGTTGGGAAGATCACCTGGAAAATGGAATACCAGCTACCCACTTCAGTATCCTTTTCTGGAGAATTTCATGGACAGAGGAGCCTCGTTAGCGTTTTTCTTTTTTCTTTTCTTTTTTTTTTTTTTCTTTTTTAAGGGCTTTCCTGGTGGCTCGGATGGTAAAGAATCTACCTGTAATGCAACAGACATGAGTTTAATCCTTGTGTTGGGAAGATCCCCTGGAAAAGGAAATGGCAATTCACTCCAGTATTTTTGCCTGAAGAGTTCCATGGACAGAGGAGCCTGGTGGTGGGTTACACTCTGTGAGGTCCCATGGACATGACTGAGCTAGGAGTCAAATAGCTTAATAAAAGACAGTTTAGGAGGGTGGAAATTTTTGATAAGTCAGACAAAATCTAATAGCAGGGCATCCTACAAAATTTCCCAGCAGTACTCTGTAAAATTGTCAAGGTCATTAAAATTAACTAAAGTCTGAGAAACTGCCACAGCCAAGAGGAACCTAAAGATAAATACCAACTATACTGTAGCAGACATATGGATCAATGGAACAGAATAGAGAGCCCAGAAATAAACCCACACACCCAAAGTCAATTAATCTTCCACAAAACAGGCAAGGATATACAATGGAGAAAAGACAGTCTCTTTAGCAAGTGCTGTTGGGAAAGCTGAACAGTTGCGTGTAAATCAATGAAGTTAGAACACTCCTTCACATCATAAACAAAAACAAACTTCAAATGGTTTAAAGGCTTAAATGTAAGATGTGACACCATCAAATTTTTAGAAAAGAACATAGGCAAAACATTCTCTGGCATAAATTGTTGCAATGTTTCTTATGATATTGCTTCTGCATGGAATCTAATAAAATGATACAAATTAACTTAGTTACAAAATAGAAAGAGACTCACAGACATAGAAAACCAATTTATGGTCAAAACAAAAGAGAAATGGAGGGAGGAATGAATTAGTGGATTGGGATTAACATATACACACTACTATACAATTACTCCTTGGAAGAAACGTTATGACCAACCTAGATAGCATATTGAAAAGCAGAGATATTGCTTTGCCAACAAAGGTCCGTCTAGTCAAGGCTATGGTTTTTCCAGTGGTCATGTATGGATGTGAGAGTTGGACTATGAAGGAGGCTGAGCGCCGAAGAATTGATGCTTTTGAACTGTGGTGTTGGAGAAGACTCTTGAGAGTCCTTTGGACTGCAAGGAGATCCAACCAGTGCATTCTGAAGGAAATCAGCCCTGGGATTTCTTTGGAAGGAATGATGCTAAAGCTGAAACTCCAGTACTTTGGCCACCTCATGCGAAGAGTTGACTCATTGGAAAAGACTCTGATGCTGGGATGGATTGGAGGCAGGAGGAGAAGGGGACGACAGAGGATGAGATGCCGTGATGGCATCATAGACTCAATGGACATGAGTTTGAGTGAACTCCGGGAGTTGCTGATGGACAGGGAGGCCTGGCGTGCTGCAACTCCTGGGGTCGGGTTGCAGAGTCAGACGCAACTGAGCCACTGAAATGAACTGAACTGATACATGGACTTCCCTAATGGCTCAGTGATAAAGAATCCGCCTGCTAATGCAGGAGATGCAGGTGCAGTCTCTGAGTAAGGAAGATCCTTTGGATAAGGAAATGGCAATCCACCACTGTGTTCTTGACCGGAAAACCCCATGGACAGAGGAGCCTGGCAGGCTACAGTCCAAGGGATTGCAAGGAGTTGGACATGACTTAGTGATTGAACAACTACCTATATAAGATAAATAACTTACAAGGACCTTCCGTATAGCACAGGGAACTATACTCAACATTTTGTGATAACCTATTAGGGAAAAGGATGTGGAAAGAGTACATATGCATATTTCTTTTCAGAGGAATATATATATGAAAAAAATACATGTTCCATGTATATATGAAAAGAGAGAGACATATATTTAAATCACTGTGCTGTACACCTGAAACTTAACCAATAGTGTAAAGAACTATACTTAAATAAAAAGAAAAAGTGATTTTACTTGAACAATGGACTCGCAAGAATAGATGTATTGAAAGCATGGGTTTTGAAGTTGAATAATGTTTTGAACAACATTTTCTTGTATAACATAATTAGCATCATTCAAGCCTTAGTATCCTCTATTTGTAAAATGACAATAATAATAATTTTGGAGTCATTACAATAATTAATCAAATGAAGTCATAGCTGTTATGGGTGATCAACCTGAAGATTGAAATGGGTGGCAAATTATCCAACTGAAAAAATGTAATCATATACCATATGTGGAAAGTACATCAATAGCCACTGTAAATTAAACAATGAAAGAACAAAATTCCTATCCTCAACTAATCCTCAATTAATAACTGGCAGTTAAATTTTATTTTAGCTAATAATATGAGTATGTTAGCAGAAATAAAAAATTATTCTATGGATGTATATAAAGCAAAAAGCATATCCATCCAAATTTTGATGTTTAAGATTTTCTGGAAAAGATGACACCCAAACTGAACAAAAGTTATAAGGGCTCTTTAATCAGGAGAGAGTGTTCATTAACGACAGATAGAGAAAGATAAGTTTATGAATAGACTCAGCATAGAACTTTGGGCATATTTATATAGTTCGCTACTATTAGAACATGAATTGCAAATAGGCAACTGGAAGATGACATTTAAGAGGAACGCAAATGATGGAAAACCTTGAAAAGTCTGCTAAAGTGTGCTTGAATTTATTTGGTTTACACCTCTAAGAGCTAATAAAGAATCTTAAGGAAAAGATGAATGGAAGTAGTCTTGTGGAAGCAAATTCAGAAGAGTGGAACTTACAAAAACAAATATAAAATATTTCAGATATCATCTTGAAATAAATGTAGAGACTTTTTTTCTAAGTAAATCAGTTATTGTGGAGCTCAGCAGATTATACCATAAAGAGAAACTATTTAACCTAGTCATAATGGTTGCTTTTTGAGGATTTTTTTTTTCTTTTTGCAGTTAAAAAATAAAACTGAATTAAATGGAACAAAGACTCAAGTATGCCTCATTGGCAATGGAAAATATGTATTATATCGTCTCCCTAGTCTCAGAATCTTAATAAGTACAATCACTCCAAATTTTCCAGTTCTGCTACATGTGACAACTTGTGCTGGAAATCAGAATACAGAACAATATTTTCTACTGAAGAGAGACAAAGTTACCATACCCATTACAATTCAAATAATGNGAAAATATGTATTATATAGTCTCCCTAGTCTCAGAATCTTAATAAGTACAATCACTCCAAATTTTCCAGTTCTGCTACATGTGACAACTTGTGCTGGAAATCAGAATACAGAACAATATTTTCTACTGAAGAGAGACAAAGTTACCATACCCATTACAATTCAAATAATGTTTGGGTTGTGCCAATTATTTTTCTTGTTGGTAGAAAAATGTGCAGAATAAACAAAAATGGGTAAATATTTTGTGGGTAAACTGGACTTTCCCTCACAATAAGTGGATTTTCTTTTTGCTGCAGTTGTGGTGGTGGTTTTGTGGTGATGGGGAAGAGGATTCTGGAAAATGGAAACAGAAGTAAAGGAAACTAGTATTCATTTTGTAACTCCCATGTGCCTGGTGCATTAAGTATTTGCTCTAATCTTCATGTTGAGAAAAGAAAGTGTGGTTTCTCGAAGTTGGGCAAATTGACAATATCATTCAGGTATTAAAGTTTGACTTTAAATTCAGCTGTTTCTGACCCCTGCTCAGGCCCTTGAATGGACATAAATTGGATCTGTGATATCAATACATAAATACTATGACTCTGGGGTAATTAAATACCTCTCCTCTGTGTTCCAACTGTAGACTTAGTAAAGAGGAAAGTTTTATTTTACATTATAGTCCATTTTTCTCTCACAAATCCATAGAGCAAATATTAGCACACTGGGCAAATTAGACAAATGATATTCTTCACATCTTCCCCAAATTCCTTTGACCAGAATTCATTCGGCTCAAAGACCCCTATATTATTCAGACACTATACATATTTGCTTTGGCAAATTTTTCCCAGATTAAAATTTTTTTGTACCAAATTTCAAGATGATAAACACATCAAGTATAAATGACCTGTCACTGTGATATTATGACTCTCATTATCACTTCATCTAAGAAGCTCACAGAATTTTGTATGAAGCAGAACCCAAATTCAACTGAGAATGTGCCACAAAGAATTCCTAGATTTTATTTTCCTCAAAAGAATTGTAGACTACGCCTGCACAAAATCAGTTTTAGAAAAAGTTTTGGTAACTAACATTTAGGAAAAGTGTTTCAATTTAAAAACTCATTTTAATAAGGTATCATTGCACAAAATTGATTGTCCAAATATAATAAATCTGTAAGAACTTATTTTTGATTTAATGTTCACCAGGCTAGTCATGGTAAGAGAGGAAAATGGGGTCACACCAAGTACTATTTTCTCTTAGTATGAATTTCTATATTTGACTTTCTAAGGAAACTTTTTTAATTTCATAATATTATTAGATTTCTAGATTAGCTTCAAAGAGTAGTACACAGGGGTTCTATATACATCACATACAGTTGCCCTTACTATCAGCATCTTATGTTACTGGCATGTAAGCCACAACTAATGACTGATATTGACACATTATGATGGACTAAAGGTCAGACCTTATTTGAAAGTGAAAGTGTTAGTCTCTCAGTCGGTTGTGTCTGGTTCTCGGAGACCTCATTGATTATAGTCTGCCGGGCTCTTCTGTCCACAAAATTCTCCAGATAAAAATATTGGAGTGGGTTGCCATTCCCTTCTCCCAGACCCAGGAATCAAACCTGGGTCTCCCACATTGCAGGCAGATTCTTTACCATCTGAGCCACCTTATTTGGAGTTCCCTAATTTTCACATAATGTCATTTTTCTGGCCTAAGATTCCATCCAGGTACCAGGGTTAGCCTCGTCTAAATAGTGAAAGTTTCTCAGACATTCCTGGTTTGTTTTCCCCCCTTTACAAAGCTTATGTGTTTTGTTTTGTTTTAACTGAAGTATAGTTATTTTACAATGGTGTGTTAGCTTCAAGTGTACAGCAAAATGATTCAGTTATACATATTTCTTCAGATTCTTTTCTAAGTTATTACAAGATATTGAATATAGTTCCCTGTTCTATGTAGTAGGTAGCTGTCATTTATCTACTTTATATATGGCAGTATTTTTATGTTAATCCCAAACTTCTAATTTTTCCCTCCCCTCCCCTTTCCCTTTGGTAAAAATAAATTTGTTTTTTATGTCTATAGATTTCATTCTGTTTTGCAAATAAATTAATTTGTATGATCTTTTGGCAGTGGTGGTTTAGTCACTAAGTGTTGTCTGACTCTTGCAATCCCATGAATTCTACCCTGACAGGCTCCTCTGTCAGTGGGATTTCCCAGGCAAAAAAAAACTAGAATGGGTTGCTATTTCTTTCTACAGGAGATCTTCCAGATTCTTCATTTAAATGATATCATATATTCATCTTTCTCTGTCTTACTTCAGTGAATATGATAATCTTTAGGTTTATCCACGTTGCTGCAAAAGACATTATTTCATTTTTTATGGCTGAGTAATATATCATTGTATATATGCATCACATTTCTTTATCTAGTCATCTGTTGGACTTTCAGTTTGCTTTCATGTCTTTGTGATTGTAGATAATGTTTCTGTAAAGGCTGGGGGTGCATTAATTTTTTGGAATTATGATTTTCTCTGTATATATGTCCCAAAGTGGGATTGCAGGATCATATAATAACTCTATTTTTAGAATCTTAAGGAATCTCCAGGGCTTCCCAGGTGATTCAGTAGTGAAGAATCCACCTGCCAATGCAGGAAACACAGGCTCCATCCCTATGTTTGGAAGATCCCCTAGAGAAGGATATGGCAACCCATGCCAGTATTCTTCCTTGTAGAATCCCCTGAACATAGGAGCCTGGTGGGTCACAGTCTATAGGGTCACAAAGAGTCAGACATGACTCAGCACACATGCTTGATGAATCTCTACACTGTTCTTAGTGGCAGCACCAACTTACATTCCCACCGACAGCGTAGAAGGGCTCTCTTTTCTCCACATTCTCTCCACCTTTTATTGTTTGTAGACTTTTTAATGATGGCCATTCTGACGGGTATGAGCTGATATTTCATGGCAGGTTGGACTCAGATTTCTCAAATAATCAGTGATACTGAGCATCTTTTCATGTGCCTGTTGGGCATCTGTAGATTTTCCTTGTTTTTGATGACTTTTACAGTTTTGAGGAGTATTTTGCATAATGTTCCCTCAATTTCAATCAGTTTTCTATTTATCTGAAGGTTCAATTAGGGGTATGGGTTTTGCTGAGCAAGATCACAGAGGTAAATTGCCATATTTAACACCCCATGTCAAATGCATACTCCATCAGGATGACTTCACTGGCTTGACGTGGTATTTGTTGGTCAGGTTTCTCCACTGTGAAGTTTCTCTCTCCCCTTCTATCTTTCCTGCTATTCTCTTTGGAAGGAAATCTCTAACACAAACCCTTACATAAGAGACAGGATTATGGCTTATTTTGGGGAGTGAAACTTTATGCTAATTATTTGTTAAAAGAAAACATAAGCACTAAATTTTCCCTGCTTGAATTTGATCTGAAGATACTATTGTGTCTTGGTGACAAAGTCAGGAGAAATGAAGTATTAAACATTCATATAAATTTGGGAGATTTACATGCATATTATTCTCTTGTATTCTATGGGTCAGAAGAGTAAGAGTAGACAAGTTATTTGTCTAAGATAATAAATATTTTAAGACATAAAGTGGTAATTTCAGCTTAACTTTGACTCCAAATCAGCACTTTCCCCATCACCTTCTAAAGAGAACATTGAGAAAGTTTGGTCTTCTTTTAAGTTGCTTGCTTTGACTTGTGTCCAAATTTGCTAATTCCCTGGCACACGCTTGGTTCTCCAGATGGCTCTAGAGTGTCATGGGATCCCCAGAACTCACACAGTGATCCCAGATTGCACTCAGCTGTGCCATTCTCCTTGGCAGGCTGCTCACAAAAAGCTGCTGTATCGGGAGAGCAAGTGATGCTAAGCCTCAAGACAATTACTTCTATGTAAATCCCAGAGCAAACCTGCTGGTTGTAGAAACACACCCAAGGTACAAAAATGAGTAACCATCTTGGAACTATCTGGCATGGTTCCGGTCCTGCCTGTAATCCCCTCCTCAGAGCTAGAAACAGACACCAGTCATGAAGATTTTGATGTATCTTAGGAAGGAAACAAAGAGGCCAGTAAAGGATGGATTGTTTAGGGCATAAGGACAGGGGAGAAATATTTTTGTAAATGAGCACAGTTATTTTGCAGAAGTCTGTATCTTGCATGCCCGGGAAACACAGAGTCAATGAAAAGAATTTAGACTGAGTTTAGAACAAAAGCAAAGGAAAACACTGAATGGTAAAAGAACTGAAAATTTCTGTGGAGGGTGGCTTTAGACTTTCTGCTAAATACCACAACTATGGAAGCCAATAAAATATTTTATAATGGAATGTTTGTATACATACTTAAGTAAACAGAAAAAATATTTAGATAACTTCAAGAAACCCAATGATGGTGATGTGCCATAATTTTTAAAACAACGATATGAAATTTTAAAAAATGAAGCAAGGAATGATGTTATAATATTATTGTGTGCTATGAATGCAGATAGTATTTGGTACGACATAGTTTTGTGTTTAGAATGAGAAACGATTATTTATAAGCTAATAGGGGCATGCCATCTTTATATGTTTTGTTTGCATTCTACTAAAAATGTAGTTAAAATGTAACCAACAACTAATTATTGATAATAAATCACAAACTCTCTGATGCTTCTCTTTACATCATAGCGTTATCATATTTTAAAACTTGCTTTGTTACTTTTTTTTTTTTTTTCCTGGCCGCTTGTAAATAACTAGAACTTCGTGTTTCTGCCTTGCATAGCACTTGTCGGGTGAATATCTTATACACAGTAAACAAGCAAACAAAAAATTTGCCTTATGTTTCCTGCAAGCTTATGAGGACTTTTCTCATGCCACGTACGATTAGATGAGACAGATAATGAAGACAATGAGCAGGTCATTAGAATTGAGCAGGTCTCGTGTTAGGCAGGTGCGCTCCTCCCTTCATCAGCTCTTTCACATTGGGATATTCATTTAACTTATCTAATTTCCTTTATCTATGTATGGGACTAACTGTATTTTTTTGGATGAATTGATGAAAATATTAGATATGTGTATATTTTTATATATACATATATATATATATATATATATATATATATATATATATATATT
>SJYV01029824.1:884831-903907 GCA_006410875.1 Neotragus pygmaeus
AGCAGACAAGTTTGTCCTGCCTTTATACATATCCAAATACCACCAAATACCAGACAATTATTTCATATTATCAGTTACATTCTAATTTACCTAAGAATTTTGTGTCAAATTTTATCCTTTTTTATATAATTTATATCATTTGTATGAAAAACAGTATCACTTGATCTACTAGTTATAATTTTCCTATGTACTCATTAATTGTTAATAAATAAGTAATTGAATACACTTATTATTGGTAGAATTTAAATAAACAAACTCAGGACTTCCCTAATGGTGCAGTTGATAAGAATCCACCTGCCAATGCAGAGAATACGGTTTCTATCCCTGATCTGAGAAGATTCCACATGCCACGGAGCAACTAAGCTCATGCAACACAGCTACTGAGCCTGCATGCATGCTACAATTGTTGGGACCTGAGCACCTAGATTCTGTGCTCTGCACCAAGAGAAGCCACTGCAATGAGAAGCCACTGCAATGAGAAGCCTGTGCACCACAACAAAGAGTTGAGCTGCTTGCTGTAACTAGAGAAAGCCTGCCCATGCACAGCAACAAAGACTGAGTGCTATCAAAAAATAATAAAATAAGGAAAATACATATTAAAAATAAACAAACAAAACTTCACCCTTGAAGCTCTTAGGGAAAAGCCCACTCTAGGAACTTTACGTTCACTATTTTCCCATATACTACCATCACATGGCTTCAAGTTACAGCAAAATTAAGCTAAAATTTTTATTTATTTTACTTACCTAGAACACAGGTAATTTCAGAAACTTCAGCATGCTGTAGAGAAGGATGAGCACGGCCTTTGCAATAAAAGGAATCAAGGTCTGAATTTCCTGTTAATTCATTTTCATGTATATCAGCTTGGATAAATCAGTTATAGTTACTTAGATTCCACAGAAAGAGAAAAGAAAAAATGAGAAATCATTAATTCTAGGGAAAAGAAAAACAAATGTAACAGTAGTGTATTACTTATCATTGAAAATATTTATGTCAATGAACAGTGAAAACAATGATTTAATTTATTCAAAAATTTTGGTGAAAATGTTTTGGAAAATGGAGCTGGGGAAGTAAGAAAATTTATATGAGAGAAAAAGGAATGGAATTGGAGGGTGGGCATAGGATTAACTGAGGACAGTGAATTTCATTTTAAGTTTTTTATTAATAGTGCATTTCAAATTAGGAACTTGCAATGCTGCTAAAAACAAAGTAGTATTAAAAATAATAATATCTTTCCAAATAGGATTTAGAGGTAATGATTTAACAGTTGTATTTATTATGCATGCTTATTTATCTAATCCAGATCTTGTCTTCTAGCCTTAAGCTATTTAGAGCAGGTGTTACTGCTACCTGGTCACCACTCTGTCTTAATGCCTGACCCTTAGTTGGGGTTCAGAAAAAGATAGATTGCCAGATAGATCAACGGAAAAATGATAGGTAGTCACTCAATGGATATAAAATAATTTGACTATGATCACATATTATGAAACTATTGAGTCCTTTGCTGCTGCTGTTGCTGCTTTAGTTAACAACAAAATATGGGCAAAACAATTGTCCAGGAAAGAAAAACAAAGGAAATGACCATATTGAACTAATGGTGGAGCATGATAAATTACCCACAGAAATCTGCCCTGCACTTCCACTATAACTGGTTTGTACATGGGCTGTGGTAATCTAACCACTCCATCAGGTAGCCATCAATTCCATAGATTCAGCACTGTGACTCAGCTTTGGCATGGCATGTGAATGAAGTGTCCACTCCTGGGATTACAAGACTTCCATGTAATTTCTCCAGGCTTTTACCTGAAACAATTGCTCTACTGCTACTGCTGCTAAGTCGCTTCAGTCGTGTCCGACTCTGTGCGACCCCATAGACGGCAGCCCACCAGGCTCTGCCATCCTTGGGATTCTCCAGGCAAGAACACTGGAGTGGGCTGCCATTTCCTTCTCCAATGCATGAAAGAGAAAAGTGAAAGTGAAGTTGCTCAGTCGCATCTGACTCTTAGCGACCCCATGGACTGCAGCTTACCAGGCTCCTCCGTCCATGGATTTTCCAGGCAAGAGTACTGGAGTGGAGTGCCTTGATATTTCTTTTTTCTGAAATATGTCATATATGAAGTTCCTTTAGAAAGAGTCATTTGCTGGTATTTGTTAATGTGCTTCTGTGTGTATGTGTGTGTAGGAAAGTTTGTTTACTTAATTCTTAAATGTTTATTTAGGTGGTTAATCAATTTTATTTGAAAACTCTTGGTACACTGAAGGAATTTATTACTTTTGTGTCTTGTGGCTTCCATTTTTGCTCATGGGAAGCATGCTGTTAATCAAAGTGCCAAAGCTTAGCTGATAAACTGGGTTTTCTGTTTGGCTGTTTAAAATTATGTTGTCTCCTCATGGAAGTACCCTAAAGGCCCGTCAACAGATGAGTGGATAAAGAATATGTACTATTTATATATATACATATATAATGCTGCTGCTGCTAAGTCGCTTCAGTCGTGTCCAACTCTATGCGACCCCATAGACAGCAGCCCACCAGGCTCCCCTGTCCCTGGGATTCTCCAGGCAAGAACACTGGAGTGGGTTGCCATTTCCTTCTCCAATGCATGAAAGTGAAAACTGAAAGTGAAGTCACTGAGTCGTGTCCGACTCTTCGAGATCCCATGGAGTGCAGCCTACCAGTCTCCTCCATCCATGGGATTTTCCAGGCAAGAGTACCGGAGAGGGGTGCCATTGCCTTCTCCGAAATATGTTACTGCTATATATAAAATAGATAACCAACAAGGACTTACTGTTGGAGAAGGCATTGCCTTCTCCGAAATATGTTACTGCTATATATAAAATAGATAACCAACAAGGACTTACTGTTGGAGAAGGCAATGGCTTCTCCGAAATATGTTACTGCTATATATAAAATAGATAACCAACAAGGACTTACTGTTGGAGAAGGCAATGGCTCCCCTCTCCGGTACTCTTGCCTGGAAAATCCCATGGATGGAGGAGACTGGTAGGCTGCACTCCATGGGATCTCGAAGAGTCGGACACGACTCAGTGACTTCACTTTCAGTTTTCACTTTCATGCATTGGAGAAGGAAATGGCAACCCACTCCAGTGTTCTTGCCTGGAGAATCCCAGGGACAGGGGAGCCTGGTGGGCTGCTGTCTATGGGGTCGCATAGAGTTGGACACGACTGAAGCGACTTAGCAGCAGCAGCATTATATATGTATATATATAAATAGTACATATTCTTTATCCACTCATCTGTTGACGGGCCTTTAGGGTACTTCCATGAGGAGACAACATAATTTTAAACAGCCAAACAGAAAACCCAGTTTATCAGCTAAGCTTTGGCACTTTGATTAACAGCATGCTTCCCATGAGCAAAAATGGAAGCCACAAGACACAAAAGTAATAAATTCCTTCAGTGTACCAAGAGTTTTCAAATAAAATTGATTAACCACCTAAATAAACATTTAAGAATTAAGTAAACAAACTTTCCTACACACACATACACACAGAAGCACATTAACAAATACCAGCAAATGACTCTTTCTAAAGGAACTTCATATATGACATATTTCAGAAAAAAGAAATATCAAGGCACTCCACTCCAGTACTCTTGCCTGGAAAATCCATGGACGGAGGAGCCTGGTAAGCTGCAGTCCATGGGGTCGCNCATTGCCTTCTCCGAAATATGTTACTGCTATATATAAAATAGATAACCAACAAGGACTTACTGTTGGAGAAGGCATTGCCTTCTCCGAAATATGTTACTGCTATATATAAAATAGATAACCAACAAGGACTTACTGTTGGAGAAGGCAATGGCACCCCTCTCCGGTACTCTTGCCTGGAAAATCCCATGGATGGAGGAGACTGGTAGGCTGCACTCCATGGGATCTCGAAGAGTCGGACACGACTCAGTGACTTCACTTTCAGTTTTCACTTTCATGCATTGGAGAAGGAAATGGCAACCCACTCCAGTGTTCTTGCCTGGAGAATCCCAGGGACAGGGGAGCCTGGTGGGCTGCTGTCTATGGGGTCGCATAGAGTTGGACACGACTGAAGCGACTTAGCATAAGGAAAAATGATCTGAATATGCACATATGTGTGCATATATGTAGGTTTATGCATATATATAGGGCTTCCCTGGTGGCTCAGAGGTTAAAACGTCTGCCTGCAATGCCGGAGACCTGGGTTCTATCCCTGGTTCGGGAGGATACCCTGGACAAGAAAAGGTCAACCCACTCCAACATTCTTGCCTGGAGAATGCCATGGATGGAGGAGCCTGGTGGGCTATAGTCTGCAGGGTCACAAAGAGTCGGACACAACTGAGCGACTTCACTTTCACTTTCATGCATATAAATAGTTCACAATTTCTAAATTTAAATATTATTTTTTCCTTCTTTATATCTAGAATATTTTGAGGCACTGTTTTCTTTTAATTTTCCTCACACTCTTTTTCTAATAGTTTTTCCTCTGAATTAGTCTTATACCAAACTTTCTACTTTTAGCTACAACAGGTTTTAGTGTAACATTTTTTCCCTTTTCTTTTTCTCTATGTATATTCTAGATAATTCCTTTATATGTATGATATTTCTTCTAAAATTTTATTTTATAATTTGCTATTTCATTCATCCAATTAAACTGTAAAAATTGCAGTCTTGTAATTTTAAAATTTTAATATTTGATTTTCTTTGTGTTAAGCTAGTATGTCATTCCTGATTCTGACTTATAACTGTCAGTTTTTCTTTTGTAAATATTTTGAACACACACTGCTATATATAAAATAGTTGCTCAACAAGGACCTACTATATAGCACAGATAAATATACTCAAAATCTTATAGTAAACTATATGGGAAAAGAATATGAAAAGGGATTAATATATGTATATGTATAACTGAATCCTGATGTGATACACCTGAAACTAATACAACATTAGAAATAACTGTATTCCAATAAAATTTAAAATAAACATTTCAGATATATGCATTATAAAACATCTGTATTCCTGAGATTTTTTTCCCTCAATGACTCTCATTCATAGTAATATTTTTCCTTTTGAGTTTTATAATTTTGGATTATATACTTATTTTCAAAGAGTAGAAGTTTACAGCACTTGTGTGTGTAAGAATACACACCAGCAGAGGTTATTCTGCCAGGTGTTTTAAAACAGTCCCAATCTTTGAACATGTTTAATTAATTTGTTAAGATTAGGTGGCTCATATGGTAAAGAACCTGACTGCAGTTTGTGAGACCAGGGTTCGATCCCAGGATTGGGAAGATCCCCTGGAGAAGGAAATGGCAATCCACTTAGTATTTTTGCCTGGAGAGTTCCACAGAAAGAGGAGGCTGAAGGGCTACAGTTCATGGGATCACAAAGAGTCAGACACTGCTGAGCAACTAACACTTTCACACTTTTGCTTTTCAGCCTCAATTCAAGCTTCAGAGACATACGAAGTCAAACTTATAAGGATAAATCATGAGTGCACTTTGTCCCACCCAGAGCATAGCCGGCAAACCAACTTTTTTTCTAGTCCTATTTTCTTCACTGAGGATATAGACTTTTGACAACTCTGGCTTCATTCTCTTTTTCGTATGTTCTTTATCTTCCTCTCTCACTTTTTTAACCTTGAACTTATTTTAATTTTAAAATAATATGCACATACTATTTTGACACTTTGTGTATTTAAAATATTTAATAAAATTTGAAAGTCAGAGGTCTTTGCCCACCCCCACTTTATGGGTTCACTCAAACAATATGTCTAAATTGCTGAGATTAGCAAATATGAACACAGCATAGTGTGTTGACAACATGACGGCATGGTTTTCTCACCTCTCTTCATTTTTAATGCCTGGGATTTTCTCTTCATATTTCTCTTCATCCGAATCATACTTATAAAGTAATCTCTGTTATATCACACTCACAATTTCTATTGGGGACTTTTAAAATAAAGACTTTTTTTAATGCAAATTCTACAGCTTCAGAAATGAAAGTTCCTTAGCACAATTCCCATACAGATTGGAGGGAGAAAGGAAAGTGTTAGTGATGCAGACAAGTGTGAGACTATTTACAGAGGATTTTTTTTGCGGGGGTGGTCACACCATGCAACATATGAGATCCTAGTTTCTTGACCAGGGATGGAAACTGGGTCCTCTGCAATGGAAGCACAGTCTTAACTATTGGACCATCAAGGAATTTCAAAAAGAGGTTTTTTTTTTGGAGGGTAAACAAGAGTTAGAGGAGTCCAGTGCACAAATGAAACTGTTGATCTTAGATAGGTAGAGAGATAATATGTCCATGGTAATAAGAAGAATACATGTATATAGATAACTTCAGTACTTTGACCACCTCATGCCAAGAGTTGACTCATTGGAAAGGATTCTGATGCTGGGAGGGATTGGGGGCAGGAGGAGAAAGGGATGACAGAGGATGAGATGGCTGGATGGCATCACTGACTCGATGGACGTGAGTCTGAGTGAACTGCGGGAGTTGGTGATGGACAAGGAGGCCTGGTGCGCTGCGATTCATAGGGTCACAAAGAGTCGGACAAGACTGAGTGACTGAACTGAACTGAACTGATAGATTGATGCAATTGATAGTAGGGCAATGACACATATGAATCTGCTGATGATTGTTTTCCAGAAAACTAATAATCAAGCATCAGCTGAGGCTGTGCATGGAGGGAAGGTATATTTACATTCTGAGAAAAAATAGGAATGTATAAAATATTCATCTCAGGCCATTGCAAATAGAAAGAACTAGAAAAATATTGAGACATCACTAAGCAGCTCTGAATGTACAGTTGAAAGTTGTTATGCTAAACTTAAATTTAGTACATTTAGAAGAAGACATTATACATATATGTATGTATATATATATATATATATATATATAATATGCATATATATGCAATATGCTTGTGTACGTAATTGCATTTTTATATAACCGAAGCAGTTCTGAATATACAGTTTAAAGTTTTTATGCTAAACTTAAATCTAGTACATTTAGGAGATGTTTTATATATATATAATATGCTATATATGCAATATGCAATATATAAAATTGCATTATTATATAACAAAAATCATAAACAAGATTTAAATACAAGGTATGATATTCGGACAGCAAGATAATGGAAATCAGAGTTTCAGAGGAGAAAAGGAAGTCTGGAGGTTGAAAAGCTGATGTAAGAGTATGAGTTGGAGCTGCATGGATGTCATAGTCCTAAGAAATGATGTTGCTGTTCCTTATAGACATGGATACAGAAAGTGATATGCTGAGATATTTTGTGATTAAAGAGAAATTACTGAAATATGTGTAGCATACTGCAATAAGAAATAATATACATCCTGTAATGGCAGTCTGACTGGCATCTCAGATAAACTAGCCCTTTAAGTGAACAAATTTCTAGAAGGAGAAATAAAGCTTGACAGTTAGTCACTGTGGAAACAGAGGTAATGTAACAAAATTGCATTTCACATGGTAGACTTAAACATTAGTAAGTTTTCCATTTAGATCTTATTTTTTATCATTTAGAAAGTCAGTGTCTACATATATTCCTCAAACACATCATCACTATTATTGGGATAGCTTTGAATACCCAATGCATATTCTCCATAAGCAATATCAGAGCTCAAACAGGACTTTCATTTTTGACCCCTAAATAGGGATAGATATCACAATGCTGTGCTACTGTGCTAAGTCGCTTCAGTCATGTCCAACTCTTTGAGACTCTATGAACTCTAGACTGCCAGCTTGCTCTGTCCATGGGGATTCTCCAGGCAAGAATACTGGAGTGGATTGCCATGACCTTCTCCAGGGAATCTTCCCAACCCATGGACTGAACCCTTGTCTCTTACATCTCCTGCCTTGGCAGGTAGGTTCTTTACCACTAGCACCACCTGGGAAACACAGATATCACAATATGGTCAGTTAAATGACTAAATGCTAAATAACCATCAAGGATTCCATGAGTTGTCAAAATCTATTCCATACCTCAGTAGAGCATGTTGAGTACTTTTCAAACACTCAAAATGTATGAGATCTCAGCTTGGGCAGAATTCTTCTTTAGAGATTCATTGGATTCCCATCACCAGCTGTGTCTCCATACCAAAGCTGCTGCTGTAGGATGGATGTAAAATTTTTGAGCCTCTTTCTTAACCTATCTCAATGGAGAAGGATAAAATTTATTTCATTGTGAAAAGATATCCCACCTTGGGGCAAAAAACCTGATAACATAGAAGGAAATTTTCTCTAGCATCACAGGCAACAAATTATACTATGTTCATCAAAAGCTTAGGGTTGGACCTTACATGTTAAGATTTGAACAGTTGCCATCAGCTGAAGAGTTGTTATTCTTTCTTTCTTCTTCTTTTTTTTAAAGGATGCTAATGATGCCATTGGGATTGAAACAAGTCCGGTGTTATAAAGACCCTGTGATGTTTTCAAAATATTTCTATTTATAAATTCGAGTCATAAAAGGCATAATATTCAAAACAAAATACTTAAGAATAAAAAGCATTTGACTCTAGAAACAGCTTTCAGCTTTCCTCCATACCAAGATTGCATACTAATACAATCACCTTGCTGTTGAGAAATCCTAGTCTCTCACATCTGTTGTCCCCTCCCTGACCCATTTAACCAGCCTTAAAATTCGAATCTACACTAAAAGCACAAGATATGAAGTTCATCTTCATCTTGGTATGGAGTAACTCACAGGTTATAAAATCCCTTTATTTAAAAATTCATTGCCAAATGACCTGAACAAAACTGAGACATTTGGTCTGTTCTAATCAGATATTTTTTTTTTTATTAGAATAAGACACAAATTTTGTCTTAATAGATAATCTGAGAAGAAAAAATTGTCATATCCATTTTTCCCTGGGTTCCTTCATAACCAAATATTACCATTAATATACTCCTTACAATATTGGTGGGAGTCAATGTGGCCATGAAATTAAAAGTTGCTTACTCTTTGGAAGAAAAGATATTACCAACTTAGACAGCATATTAAAAAGCAGAGACATTACTTTGCCTACAAAGGTATGTCTAGTTAAAGCTATGGTTTTTCCAGTAGTCATGTATGGATGTGAGAGTTGGACTATAAAGAAAGCTGAGCACCAAAGAATTGATGCTTTGTACTGTGGTGTTGGATAAAACTCTTGAGATCCCTTGAACTGCAAAGAGATCCAACCAGTCAATTCTAAATCAGTCCTGAATATTCATTGGAAGGACTGGTGTTGAAACTTCAATACTTTGGCCACCTGATGCGAAGAACTGACTCATTGGAAAAGACCCTGATGCTGGGAAAGATTGAGGGTAGGAGGAGAAGGGGATGACAGAGGATGAGATGGTCAGATGGTGTCTCCAACTCGATGGACATGAGTTACAGTAAGCTCCAGGAGTTGATGATGGGCAGGGAGGCCTGGTGTGCTGCAGTCCATGAGATCACAAAGAGTCAGACACAACTGAGAAACTGAACTGAATTGAACAATATTGACATCTAAAAAGTCAGGGCTTAGATTGACATTGGTCTCATGTCTGACATGACTTCATCTTGTTCAAGTTCAGGCTTCCTACTAATGCTACAACCTAATGAAGCCTGATCTTTATGAAACAAAACTATCTAGTTCCCTTAAAATCCACATATGCCATTCACAACACTGAACTGTTGTAGAAAGTATAAATCTATCCTGGGAGATTGTTCTGTCCTTGATAAAAGACTGTTGAAAATGTAAATGAAATTTTGATATGTTAAGAGAATTGATAAAAACAGCAGTACACTATCATGAAAATATGGAATGTAATTTTTAAGAAAGGAAAAAATAAGTAAAATCATGTTCTCATACAGGCATGAAAATGAAAGTGTGTTAAGTATTATTTTTTACTCACTAATAGAAAATTGGTAAGATGCTAAGGTGATTCAATCAAGAAGAAAAGAAAAACAGACTTATTCATAGATAAATAATATTAAAATGAAGCTGAAGATTTAAAATGTCCACAGAGGGGGAGAGAGAACTTCCAGTGGACATAATTTGCATGTCTATAGATAAAATTATTTGAATGGTTATCCCTATTATCAACAACTTATACTACTGTTAAAAAAAAAACAAAAACTCTTTACAATTAGATAATCTGGAAATTGTGCTCTAGACACTGCATAGTTTTCCACTGGAGCACAAAACTTTCTCTCCACTCTTCATCTATTATTCCTTCATGAAACAGGCTCTAAAAGTTTGACAGGAATCTCATCTTACATGGACAAAATCCTATCCAATCTTTGCTAAATAATTAAAGCTATCCTGGGTGCCTTGTTCCTAGTTCTAATCTTACTAGTACTAGTTTCACCTGAGCTTCTAGGGCACCCGAACCATTATGCTCAACCCAACCTCCACAACACTCTCCCTCATATCAAACCAAAGTGATATCTCTTATGTTACTATGCAATTCCATGTTCCATTCACAATAAACAAGAGGGGTATCCAGTCCATCACTTCATGGCAAAAAGAAGGGGGACAAGTGGAAGCAGTGACAGATTTTATTTTCTTAGGCTCCAAAACCACTGTGGACAGTGACTGCAACCATGAAATTAAAAGATGCTTGCTCCTTGGGAGGAAAGCTATGACAAACCTAGACAATGTATTGAAAAGCAGAGGCATCATTTTGCTGACAAATGTGCATGTATTCAAAATCATGATTTTTCCAGTAGTCATGTACAAATGTCAGAGTTGGACCATAAAGAAGGCTGAGCGCTGAAGAATTGATGATTTCAAACTTGCTGTTGGAGAAGACTCTTGAGAGTCCCTTGGACTGAAAGGAGATCAAACCAATCCATCATAAAGGGAATCAACCCTGAATATTACTGGAAGGACTGATGCTGAAGCTGAAGCTCCAATACTTTTGTCACCTGATACAAAAAGCTGACTCATTAGAAAAGATCCTGATGCTGGGAAAGATTGAAGGCAGGAGGGAAGGGGATGACAGAGGACGAGATGTTTGGGTGGCATTATTGATTCAAAGGACATAAATCTGAGCAGACTCTGGGAGATAGTGAAGGACAGGGAAACCTGGTGTGCTTCAGTTCACTGGGATCACAAAGAGTCAAACGGGACTCAGCAACTGAACAACAGACTAGCATTAACTATCTCATTCCTCATTTTATCAATTGTCCCAATACATCATGCAGCAAAACAGCAAAGTGTAACATATGTCCTCTCAGTGTTTATTCTAAATACTTGTAGGAGACCTATTAACATTAACAGGAATTGGAAGACAAAAAGTTGGTCACCTATCTATTATCATTAGAGAAAGGGAGCTTTCCAATTTTCTTTAACATCCAGTGAGCTTCGGTTTTCCTTTCATTAACAAACCCTAACTTGAAGGGTCACTTGAAGAGGATCTAATGTAACAATGTGTGGAACATGCCCAACACAAGGCCTTTGATCTTCCCTTTCAAATACTTTTCATGATTTTGTCATGAGCCCCTCTGCATCATCATATTTCTACAGTTTTTGGCAGCCTAATAAATAAAGAAGAATGAACTTTAATGTGTAGAATACATTAAGAAGGTTCTATATATGCAACCATATATTTACAACAGGAGCCATAAAAGCATTATACTAAGTGAAATAAGCCACAGGCAAAGCAAATTCATTTACATGAAATTCTAGAAAAGGCACATCTACAGTGAGAGAAGCAGGTAAGTGGTTGGTTGTCAGGATCAAGGCATAGGGAGAATGTGTTTTATGCAAACAGAAATGGAGTATTTGGAGACTTATGGAAGTGCTCTGCATTATGTTTGTGGTGATACACATTTGTTAAAACTCTCCCCTTACAATTTCATTGAGTATATATTAGACTCGAAAAAAGCTGATTTTTTAAAAAAAATACTTGTGATTTGGATCTATCTTCTTGAGCCATGAAAAGTACTTATAAGGGTTTTGTTTTGTTTTTCCCTCATTTTTGTCTGCATATTGTTAATTTTATATCAATATCTTGTTTTGAGAGAGTCATGGATTTATCACTAAGGGCTATCAGTTTTTGGCTTCCCGGGTGGCTCAGTGGGTAAAGAATCTGCCTGTAATGCAGGAGACACAGGAGATGCCAGTTTGATCCCAGCATGGGGAAGATCCCCTGGATGACAGCATGGCAACCCACTTCAGTATTCTTCCCTGGAGAATCCCATGGACATAGGAACCTTGGGGCTACAGTACATAGGGTTGCAAGAAGTGAGACATGACTGAGTACGTGCATATATATGTATGTGTGTGTGTGTGTGTGTGTGTGTGTGTTATATACAGACACAATGGACTGTTGTTCAGCTATTAAAAAGAATAAAATAATATCATTTTCAAAAACATGGATAAACCTACAGATTATCATACTGAATATGATGTAAGTCAGAGAAAGACAAATATTATACAATATCAGCTGTAAGTGGAATCTAAAAAACTGATACAAATGAACTTATATACAAAACAAAAATAGACCCTCTGACAAAACAAACATGGTTACTAGAGGTGAAGGACAGAAGAGCTAAATTAAGAGTTTGGGATTAACATGATACACACTACCGCATGTAAAACAGGTAAACAGCAAGGACCTACTACATATCACAGGGAACTATACTCAGTATCTATAATGGAGAAAGAATATATCTGTATATACACACACTCACGCACACACACACACACACACACACATATAACTGAATGAGCTTAATGTATACTTGAAACTAATATAATATTGTAAATCAACTACTAAATTAAAAATAAATAAATAAAAGCAAAAATAAATTGAAAGGCTCTTCTCCAGAGCACCCCTTTCCTTTCAAAAAGCAGGTATTCCCCTAGCTGGTTATTAGCAGCAACTGTCTTTGGCTTGATTCCAGGTGCATAAAACAGATGATGACTCAGTCTGACAACATTTCCATTTCCTTGGTAAGGATCATTTATGAAGTGCCTTTAATCATTTATGAGCATGTTTCATTTGCTGTTTGCTGCAAACAGTTTGACTCTGCTGGGTTTGACAGCTTTCCGACATTCTGCAAACAGCTGCAATAATAGCCTTGACAATGTCATTTACAAATGAGGCACACGCAGTGCGAACAAAGCTAGTGATACACTCCTAGTAATATGATAATGGACCTACAAGTTGAATGGAAAATGACCAAAGTGAGATTGTATCAGCCCTGTAGGAGAGGTGAGTTTCTAGACAGGGGAAAATCATTTCTAAAATGAATCACTTTTAACCATCTGAAATCATCTTTACCTTGTTTTCTGAAATATTAAATCTGGAGAATGTGGAGGGACTTTACCTTTTCCTATTACTGCTGCAGCCCTCTGCTGACTACAGATCTTCCACATCATATAGTTTCTCTAAGATCTTGAGCCCCTTAAAAGCAATCCTTTCTTTTTTCTCTTACTAATTTCCAATGTCTAGTGAAGCATTTTATCATATACATGTATGTATATCATAGGATCAGTATATCTCTAATCACATTACTATTAATTATTTCTTCATATCAATAAATTTAAAAAATCATATATATATATGAATTTCTTTAAGGTGACACATAGTGAATTTGAAAGAAAATATGTAAATTATCTGAAACTATCTGGTTGGAAGAATTATGGCTGTTGAGATAGATCACTAAGGTGAAAAACTTTGAAACTCTGATATTATTCATTTTTAAACAATAGTCTTCTTTATTTTAGAGTAGTTTTAGGTTCACAGAAAATTGAGAGGAAGATATAGAGATTTTCCATATACTTTCTGCTCCCATATAAACACAGCCCCTCCCATTATAAACATTCTGCACCAGATGCTACATTTGTTACAACTGATGAAGAGACAACAACTCATCCAAAATCCATAGTTCACATCACCACTCAATCTCATTATTTGAGTTTCCATGGGTTTTGGAAAATGTATAATGACATCTCTTCACCATTATCATGCAGAACATACCGAACAATCTCACAGCCCTAAAATTCCTCTGAGCTTTGTCTATTCATCCCGCCAACTCTAGCAATAAATTGAAAACACCACCAACCCTGGCAATAAATTGTCCTTTGATGGTCTATACAGTTTTGCTCTATCCAGGATTGTATAATTGGAGTCATACATATGTAGACTTTTCAAATTAGCTCCTTTCCATGGTAATATGCATTTAAGTTTCCTCCATGTGTTTTCATGTCTTGATAGCTCATTTCTTTGAGTACTGAGTAATATTATTTCAATGTACCACATTTTATCCATTCACTTACTGAAGGACATCTTACTTGTTTCCAAGTTTTGTTAATTATGGGTAGAGATTCAGTAAACATTTCTGTGCAGATTTTTGTGTGAACATACATAATCAATTTAGGGGGTAAATATCAAGGAGTGAAATTGGTGGATCATATGTTAAACACCAAGAATTTTAGTATTATCAGAGCCATTTATTTTTTCTTTATGTTTTTGTGTTACATATTTTATGTGATGAATTTAAATGCTGAAATAAGTTAAACCCAGTATCTGATAAAATGAAATTAACATCAATTTCCCCTTATTCTGAAAAAACATTTCCAGTTTCTGTTTTATGTTTGCATTGAGAACTTTTGACTTTCTTATTCTGAAGGAGTATATCTATTTAAAAAAACCCTTGGAAGGATTTATTACAAAAGAATATATTATAACTGAAAACAAAAAGCAACATTTTAAAAAACACATTGATTTAATAAACAATGTGATATGCTAATATAAAAAAAAACATTTAAACATTGAAGATCACCACACTGAGCTGTTATTTTATTAACTATATTAAACAGCCTGGAGTTCAGCTTTTTGCACAAAAGACTTCTGATTTCATCTTAATAGCCTAGTGTTATGTATTTCCATTGTTGTAATCTATTCTTTTTATTAATAACACACTTTTCTGAGTGCTGGCTTTGCACAAGGTAGTGATCCAAATGTTCTAGCATATTGTCTTATCTAATGCTCATAACTCTATGAGATGAGTATATTATTTCCACTTACAGAAAAAGAAAAAAGAACAGCCCAATGTCACACATTTATTAGACAGCAGACCTGGAAATTGAACTCAGACTATTTGAATCCATTGCCCTCAATCTTGCCTCTTACATTATATATAATCTCAGTGCCTTGTCGAGTATATTTTAGATGTTAAGTTAAAATAAGAAATGAATATATGTCTTAATTACAAAAGAGTGTAAGGCTTTTGAAACAAAATAGTGAAAAACAAAATGGTTCTAAATGCTATATATACTGTGCGTGTTTAACAACATACATGAGTAGGAATTATACACTAGATTATGTCAGAAAAATGTCTGCTTTCTTAGAATGTAACAAAGAGGGACTTTTCTCCCTCTTTTCAAATTGCTCTTTAAGCTATTTTATCATCTGTTCAATAAAAAATAACATGGGATCTCTCAGACCCAATTAGCAAGAATTTTTGACAAGAAAACACATTGATGTCTTTTAAATTCTAAAGAGGTGCTTTTTGACACTCACATAAGTAAGGAAAACTATTCATTTTTTATTTTATATAAGTTTTATATTTTCAGTTATAATTTCTTAAAATGAAATCAACTGTGAAGTCAAGACCAAAGGCAGGATTGGGTCTACCTTGCTCATTGTAACAGTCCCTTTATCATATAACCCAGCACACAGCAAAATTTTAATAAACAATTATAGAGCCAATATATTAATCACAGAGAAGGTGAAAACCATTTTCAAGTGATATTCTCCTGACCTTGAAGTGAAACATCCAAGGTTACACAGAATTTTCATTATTAGGAGGGCTGACTCAGATTCCATGATCCCAGCTCCTGCTCAGTGTAACGAGAAGAGCCTGTGCTCTGGAGCCAACCACACCTTGGCAAACCTCTTCAATCCTTCAATATCGAGTAAGACAAATACTTTCCTAACTCACTGAGCATCCTGTAAATTACAAAATGCAGGAAAAGTCCCTGGGACAGTACTCGGCATAGGACAGCCCTGCAATAACTCATCTTTCTCTTCCAGTGCTGCATGACCCTAACTTCATACAACTGAGGAGAAGTAGAGATTTTCCTGAGTTAAGTAGGGAAATGAAAGGAAAGGTTTAAGTGAAGGCATGGTTAAATACAAAAGGTGACACAGGGAATGAGCATTAAACTTTGATCACAGTGCAAAAAAGGGAAAGCTTCTAAATGCAGCCCTTGACACCCAGCAAGAAGTATACTATCCTTTATAATGGCTCTTCTTCAGCCACAAATTTGGACAACTTTCTTTACCTTACAAAGGTGCCAACTGCTATACACAAATTCACTTATACACCTGAAACTAACACATTTCACATCAATTATACTCCAATAAAATTTTTGTAAAAAATAATATTCTTTCAAAATTAAACACACACACACAACAAAACAGGACCTTCATCTAGAGAATCTGCAGACAATATTGTTCATGGGAATTTGGGGCTATTCACTAAATAACACTGAAGTACTTTTACATTATTAAAGGCAGAATAAATGTTAAGAAATATAAATTATAATGACACTGATTGTATTGGAGTCAGCTTTTGAAACTAGAAAGTTAAGATTATGATTAAAAACTATTAACTTCCAGGAAGTTCCTTTAGATCCTCCACTATCAGAATCTGTGTTCAGGTCTGTAAAAAGATTATGGGATTATAAAAGTTAAAAATGAAGGACTCATTACTCAGCCATTAAAAAGAATACATTTGAATCAGTTCTAAAGAGGTGGATGAAACTGGAGCTAATTATACAGAGTGAAGTAAGCCAGAAAGTAAAACACCAATACAGTATACTAACACATATATATGGAATTTAGAAAGGTGGTAATGATAACCCTGTATGTGAGACAGCAAAAGAGACACAGATGTATAGAACAGTGTTTTGGACTCTGTGGGAGAGGGAGAGGGTAGGATGATTTTGGCATTGAAACATGTATAATATTATATATGAAATGAATCGTCAGTCCAGGTTCCATGAATGATACTGGATGCTTGAGGCTGGTGCACTGAGACGACCCAGAGTGATGGTACAGGGAGGGAGGAGGGAGGGGAATTCAGGATGGGGAACGCATGTATACCTCTGGCGGATTCATGTTGATGTATGGCAAAACTAATATAATATTGTAATTAACCTCCAATTAAAATAAATAAATTTATATTTAAAAAATGAAGGACTCAGAGGAAATGAATCTTCCTAATGGTGTGGCACAGATGTAAAAAATGTGGATTGAGGTAGAGAAGTTTGGAATTGTGTTCTCAAGCTCAAACTCCCTCCATCCATTCAGTTACATTTATTTGAGAAACAGAAGGTTTGTCTTGGGCACTCTGTTCCCTGCTGGGCACATAATAGCCAAAAAGGTGGGCCTAATCTGTCTTCCCAGTTTTTGTGCTTACATAGAGTTGTTGCCTGCATGTGGGTTCAGTCATCTCTGACTCTTTGTAATCCCGTGGATTATAGCCTGCCAGGTTCCTCTGTCTATGGGATTCTCCAGGCAAGAGAATAGAGTGGGTAGCTACTGGAGTGGGTAGCCATTCCTTTCTCCAGGGGATCTTCTCAATCCAGGGACTGACCCAATGTCTCCTGCATTTGAGCTGGATTCTCTACCATCTGAGTCACCAGAGAAGCCCACTGGATAAATAGAAATAGCAAATATGAAATGTGTTTGACAATACTAAAAATAAAAGGAATCACCATCATGTGAAAACCCGATATGACTATCAGTAATGATGCTACAGAAAAACAGTGTTGGAATGAACCTTTGGAAATTGGTAGATTTCTTCCTTTGCCAGGAGACCAAGTCCAGGAGCTAATAAATGAGTTGCTATTCTCTCTCTCTCCTACTCTTTGTTTTGTATTTTTGCTTCAAAAAGGTCATAATTTTCTTCTTTTTTCCAAAATAAAACTCAAAGCAGATCCAGGACTCAAAGAAGGGGGCATACTCTAGCTGTAAATAAACAAAAACCAAGCAAACTGGGGTCAACAAAAGAAGGGACTTACTATGTTTAATCCAATCATAGATATATGTGTATGTGTATATATATATATATATATATATATGTTCTTTTTGATTGAGTTACAAAAAATTATGACCTTTTAGAGAGGCTGGGAGAAATATCAACAACCTCAGATATGCAGATGACACCATCCTCATGGTAGAAAGTGAAGAGGAACTAAAAAGCCTCTTAATGAAAGTGAAAGAGGAGAGTCAAAATGTCGGCTTAAAGCTCAATATTCAGAAAATGAAGATCATGGCATCTGGTCCCATCACTTCATGGCAAATAGATGGGGAAACAGTGCAGTGTCAGACTTTATTTTGGGGGGCTCCAAAATCACTGTAGATGGTGATTGCAGCCATGAAATTAAAAGACCTTACTCCTTGGAAGGAAAGTTATGACCAACCTAGACGGCAGATTAAAAAGCAGAGACATTACTTTGCCCACAAAGTTTCATCTAGTCAAGGCTATGGTTTTTCCAGTGGTCATGTATGGATGTGAGAGTTGGACTATAAAGAAAGCTGAGTGCCAAAGAATTAATGATTTTGAACTATGGTGTTGGAGAAGACTCTTGAGAGTCCCTTGGACTGCAAGGGGATCCAATCAGTCCATTGTAAAGGAGATCAGTCCTGAGTTTTCATTGGTAGGACTGATTTTGAAGCTGCAACTTCAATACTTTGGCCACATGATGCAAAGAGCTGACTCATTTGAAAAGACCCTGATGCTGAGAAAGATTGAGGGCAGGAGGAGAAAGGGATGACAGTGGATGAGATGGTTGGATGGCATCACCAACTCAATGAACATGGGTTTTGGTGGACTCCAGGAGTTGGTGATGGACAGGGAGGCCTGGCATGCTGTGGTCCATGGGGTCACAAAGAATTGGACATGACTGAGCGATGAACTGAACTTAGGCAAAAGTGAAAGAAAAATCTTTAGAAATGTGAAATTATATTTGGTGATAATAGAACTGCAATGTATTATAAAGGAAACATTTGGAATGTATCAACCAATGAGCTTATTGGGGAAATGTTTTACAGTTTGTATTTTACTAATTTTTTTTT
>SJYV01029825.1:0-26825 GCA_006410875.1 Neotragus pygmaeus
GCAAAAACATGGGACGACTGTCTATTCAGAAAAAGAAACAAAAAGCCCAAACTTACTTCCAGTCAGCCCTGGTTCAGATCACAGCAAACACTTTGAAAACTGGCCACATAGTTGAAAACCAGGCCCAAATTTTCCACAGTATCTAACAAGAAACACATAGGTAAGACTGTTGACTCATGTACTCAATACTTCGTGAATATAAAGCACCATTACACTGTTATGAGAATACAGCTGAGTTCTGGATAATACCTACCTATTGAAGACACTCAACCTAAGGATTAGCCAGGTTGGGGTACAAAGTTCTTTTGAGTCTATGTATTGTTAGCATAATACTGAGTCCTGACTGCTTTGCAAGAAATTAACACTGAATCTTCAACTTGTTCTATCTGTTTGAAATAGATAATTGAATTTACTCAGCCCATTCTTAGCAGAATGCTTGTCCAGGGAATATAACTTGTGATTCACACATTATCGTGGTTAATTCATTCTTTATGACCCCATTCACCTGAAAACGTCACCTGCATTTGAATGGCTTGAATTTACGAGGACTGTCTTCTCTGGTCTTGAACTTCTCTCTAGAGGCCAGTATATGTAAATTAACTTTGTGATCACAAAATTAACCCTGGAAAACAGTATTTATTTTCCTCTATGCCAAATGGAAGGATATTAATGGCATTCTTTGTGAGCTGTGACACACGGGCTTCAACTGCCTGGGTTCACTTATATGCGGATTTTTTTCAATATACTGGAAATTTGGGGGGGGGCAGAATACAACTTAAAAATACAGTTGAGCTGCATGACCCAGAAATATCTAAAACTTTTAGAAAAAGTTGGAGGAGAGGGCTGAATTAGTTGGCTGGCATCAGTATATACACATTACTATATGTAAAACAGATAACCAAAACATATCTACTGTACAGCACAGGGAACTATACTCAATATTTTGTAATAACCCGTAAGAGAAAAGAATATAAAAATATACATATATAACTGAACCACTGTGCTGTACTCCTGAAATTAATGTTGTAGACCATTTATACTTCAGAATTCATATATAACAGTACATGATTTAATAAGGAAAATTTAGGTATGTATGTCATAAAAGTATAAAATATACATAGATACTATAGGGTGAGTGAAACAATATAAAATTAATGTGTTGTTTCCTGTTTTATAACTTTGCTCTCGAATTATATTACCATACAGTATGTTTCTAACTGGAAGAACTGCATATCATCACAGGTAAGTTTCAAAAAAACTACAACATTTCCAATACTGTATTAAGAATATGACTATAATACTGTATGCCATAATGACTATAAAACTGTATACCATAAAAATTTGATAATTAGTGTACAGAATAGGCTACCATGAAGCAATTATATCAGTTACACTAGGCTGCCATAAAGCAATCATATTATTGCTTCTTCATTATCGGTGCATGAATCATTATACCTGTAAATAAATATGAATTCTTCACATTACCTTCCCATTTCCAGTATCTTTCACACAAGACAATACTGAAGTACACACTGAGATGGCCCATCTTTTTGTAAACATATGACAAGTTTGGGTAGTACAGTACTTTAAACATTTTCCTTATGACTCTTTCTCTAGCTTACTTTAAGAATATAGTAAATGATACATATAACATATGCTACTTAACTATTCATCAGTAAGTCTTCTGGTCAAGTTACTAGTAACTTTGGGTGGGTCAAAAGTATGTGGATTTTTTGACTAAATGGGGGTTAGCACCCATAAAGCCGCATGCTGTTCAAGGGCCAGAAAAACACGACTCCAGTGAGTCTCTCACTTCATCTCAATGAATCTATGTGACACCACGCAAAGTGAGATTTAACCAACAGAACAGTAGGTTTTCTGAAAGCTTGGAGCCATTTGTGGCCACATTAACAGACACCCAGCTTCTTTAAAACAATAAACCGAAGAATCCAAAAGAGGCGGCAGAGTTATGACGGGGAACACAGGAAACGGAATTAGAGTGGCCAATAAAACATGAAGACATGTCCACCTGGGACAGAGAAACGCGAGCTGCCGTTCCCACATATTAGTAAGTTTGATGGAGATAGAAGAAACACACTCATACACTTATTTTTCATAGGAGTTTAAGTACAACGATTTCTGGATGGCAACATTTATTAAAATTAACATACCATATACTCTTTGATCAATCAGTATTCATGACAAGGAATTTACATTCTGGATACGCTTGAAAAAGTATGTGTGATGGGTATTTATTTTCACAGTAGTGTTTTTTCCAGAAAGAAAGAAAACGAGCATTGGGAGTGTATTCATTTCATTTTAAAATGCTACTAAAGCTGTTAAAAGAGTAATATGGAAATGTTACCAATTACATGGTATAATACCTATGTAGATTTGATACAAATATATAATCAAATATAAAGATATAAAATTTAATAGAAACTGAATGCATATATATGAATGTGTATATGTATGCAGCTAATATTTTCTGGAAGGACATACAAAAAAATACTGGTCACCTTCAGGGAGGCAGTGGGGAAGTCTTTTCACAGTATACCATTCTGTTGTTATTTATATTTCTAACTTGGGCACCAGCTCTGCTTCCCTTTCCCTGACCTCGTACCCGAGGAGAAAGTGGCCATGCAGATTCTGGGTTGGTTTCAGGAACCACTTGACTTCAACACTTACACTCATCACTAGAGGGTATAGATCAATGGCTCTTGGCTCTGATGGTGCACTGGGAGGCCTTAAAAAAAGTCTGACAATTGGTTCAACCCTCAAAACTCTTATAGTATGGGGAGCACCCTCACACTGGGATTCCTGAGAACTCCACAAGTGATTCTAAAATGCAGCCAGTGGAGAATCACTGGTACGTATCACCTTTGATTATTCCTCCGTGTCAAATAATGACCTAATGGGTCGTGCGATAGCACAAGTCAAGTGTCTGAGACTGTTGGCAGTCACCAGCGCCTCCTGCTCACAGTAGGAATTAAGGCCGAATAAAGGAAACCTTGACATGCCCCACTGGCCTTGCTGTGTGAACATTTAGCGTTCACTGAGTTTATAGTCTCTGCTGAGGTCTTGTTTGTAGGGACTGTGGACAATTTTAGTTTACGTCCTCATACTGTTTTTGTTTTAAAGCTTTAAACAATTGGTTTAAGCAACACAATCCTCCCACACTAGCCTTTTAACAAATTTAACCAAAAAAAAAGAGGTAGAGGTACCTCAATATATGCAATGTGTGTCCATGTTGTTCTCTTAAATTTGCTAGCCACATTTTCAGTCTTATCTTGGCAATATTTTCTTAAAGAGTGAATATTAGGTTAAATATATTCAAAGAATCAACTTAGCAAGCAAGTTTCTCTTACTAATTCTATGATTAATTTTCCCATTAAGCCAGTTAACAGCCATATAATATGGATTTCTGCAAGAATATAGCTGACCAAAAGGAAGGGGAAAATTGCAAATTCCAGAAATAAGTGCTACATAAATATTCACAAACTTAGACATGCTATACACAGCTGCTCTCATTTAGGCAAGGTTTTTTTTAAATGATTTATACAAAGAAAGCTTCTTTTTCAGTGTAAAATGCACGCACACACTCTCAAGGTGAGCCCAGTCTTAGAATCTTAATAGAAACAAACAGTATTAGTCTTCTAAATGTAACTTCTAATGAATATAATGAGCTCAACTTGAGGGTCTTAACAGACACAATCTTAGTTTTCAAAATATAACTTGAATATAGAATTCCTTAAAAGTAATATCTGAAATGTAAGCCATCATATATATTTTTATTACAAGATTTTTAAAATCTGAGGAGATACAACTGTGACAGGAAACCAGCTTCATACCAAAAATACACTTTCAATTACCTTATCAAGCAAATAAAATTTCACTTATTTCCTTTTTCTAGAGGTTAATGTACAATAAAAATTTAACATTGTACATGACAGACATGTAATTAAGCATATAAAAGGAACATGTATTCAATGTTCAAAAACAAAAGTAAAAATAAATAGCAATGATAAAACTTTGAAAAAAATAATGCACATTTTAGTTGTGGAAAATACAATTCTTAATTATATACACAGTTATACTTAATAGAAAGCCATCTCTTTATAATTGCACAAAACATGGGACCAATAAAGCATAATTTTTAGGGCATGTAATACTATAATCCTAGGTTGTTTGTTGCTTAACTCCAGGATACAAAACACTTAGGTTTGTAATATAATAAAAAGTATGCAGTACTGCTGGAGAAAGATTGTCTTCCTCAACTCATATTAACCTGTAATAATTCTACAAAAGGCTGTACAGGAAATTTCACAAAAAGAAATATTAAACAATTATTGTGCCCACTCCATGCGAACTAAGCAGCCAAAAATGGGCTTCAAGGTAAAATATTTTTGATACTTTTATACTAAAAATCCCCACCTTTTTCTGCAAAAAACACTTCGCATTTGATCATGATTAGCAATCTCAACACACAAAACATCCCAGCAAAAATGGAGTTTCTGCTTTACTTTCTTTTAATAAAAAAAATATTTCAGGAAATAAGAATTTATAAAAAAGAAACATTAATGCTCAATTCACTGAAAACTTATCAGGAATGTTATTCCATTTTAAAAAACCCTGTTTTAAACTTTTCTGTAAGAAAATCAAAGGTAACATTTCCATTCGTATTATGGCACAGCCCTCAAGTCAGAGAAAAATACACTTTAGGGAATCAGAAAAGATTGCACAAAGGTTAGGGGCAACCTGAAAACCTCTTGGTGAAAAACGCTTCAGTCTTTTAGGGTGATAAAAAAATATGTGCAGACTTAATTAGGTATTTACATTTCAAAGCAGAATCATGAATTAGCTGTGTAGCTGTTCAATATCAATGATTCACAGGCATTTCAAAGGTATGATAATGTGTACACAGCTATTTGTGTCCACACTTGAATGCATAGAATACAGCAAAGAATACGGTTCTTCAGTCTGTTACCTATCATACCTATAACAAAATTGTTTACAGTTTGAAAGCTGTACAATCAGAAGACTGAGCAAATATTTTTCATTATCTCAAATACACTTTAAGTACTACTGATTTCACTCATTTGTTCCACAACTTGTCCTAAGATCTCATCAACTACATCAACATCGTAATTCACTTGCTGAAGATCGAGATCAGGTACAATCATGGCCAGGAGCTGTCCTACGTTAACTCGAAGAGATCGAAGTTTGAGGCTGAAATCACAAACATTACAGCTATTAGATGAACATTATAATAATACAGCTTAATATTCACGAAGGGCTTAAAATTTAAGAGAAATATTAAAATGGAATCTCTAGAATGGCACACAAACTAAATGAAAAGCAAAACTTCCTCAAGAGAACTAGATTTAATAATTCACTTAATAATTTATAATTTAACAACTATTTATCTCTTGGTAAATAGAATGTTTCATAAAACTAGTGGCTCTGTTTGGTTCCAACTAATATAATGTTAATTCGAGACTGGAAAAAATGTGGACTGGTAAATACATAAATAACAAGATGCTATTTACAACTGAAAATCTTGGTATTATCTGGAACACAGTATTTTTATACTAGTGAGAACACTGGTCTAAGAATAAGATATAGCTCTTTGAATTTCAGCTTCCTTCTGAGGACAATAAACTGAATTGTTCCCTAAACCATGTTCTGTGAGATATCCATAGTTGTATAAATGGATTTGTGGTTAACTAAGCTTAATAAACTTTGGGTTAAATAATGTTAAACAACATCTTTTTTAAATGCAGAATTTCTTTGAGCCTATCACATACTAAAGTTCACTATCAATTGTACTATGAATTCATTATAAACACTGGGAAACTCTAGATTAAATGATCATTATGATTCCTTCCCGATTTCCATACATGTAACTATCTGAATATCAACATTCTGGACTTTAGATACATACCTACAACTATTCAGCAAGTGGTCTTTCCTTGAAGATTGATTGAAACGAGTGGATCAAGAGAATGTTACAGTTGTTTCTATTCTGTCCCTCCCAAATATAAGTCTGTCTTTAGTTTAGACACTGATCTTTCTAGGGTAGAAATCTCTGAAGGAGCAAGATGCTCATCTTTAGGTTGACAACACACAAAAATGTGATTTTACATTTGGTTTGTGAGCTTATCTTAGGATTCCATGGGATCCTGGATAAAATTTTACACCATTCCCGTAACAGCTGCTTTCTGTCCAAGCTTACCCACTCATCTTCAATCAGATGCCTAATTTCTATATAAAAAACAGACAAAGTGCCAGGATGACTCTACAGCCATCTCTGACCCTCCTATCCTTTAAGTCTTTGGACTGTCCTGGCTAACTCCCCTTCTCTACAGGACACATCACAAGACCCTATTTCAGTGTATGTAACAGCACTGAGAGAAAGCACTGTGAGCTCCATGTGCAATTTTAAAGAATGTAACCACATTAAAACTAAAAGGAAGCAATGAATTCAAGTTACATATGAAATATCATTTCATCATATAATCAAAATATTGAGGCGTTTTCTTTTTTTGAATATGAGGGCATCAAAATCCAGCATGTATTTTATACTTAAAGCACATCTCAACTCAGACTAGCTACATTTCAAGTGCCAGTGGCCAAATGTGGCTATACTGTCTTGGAAAGCACAAATCTAAATGATCATCAGTGACTCAAAGTTCAGTGTACAAGTGGATCATCTGGAAAACTGTTTAAAAAGTTTCCAACTCAATAACCCGTACTTTGGCCCAGGGATCTGTATTTTACAAGTACTACAGATGTTTGGGGTTAACATTTTCCGAGACACCAGTTGGGAGTTTATTTTCTGAACCCTTGGCTCCATAGTTATATGTACTAATCTATTCATTCTATTTCCATAAACAGGTTTAATGAAATCCTTCAAAAACTTAAATGTCAGGTAAGGATGGTAAACTATTTCCCAACAACAGTATGTTTTAGGTATCAAGTCTTATTATATTAGTATTACAATTTTATTCCTTAACGACCACTTTTTTTCCTTAATGAATATTTTCAAATAATAAGCTATCGATAGACCACCAATACTGTCAGAACCCCAAGTCCATTTAATACCTTACTGAGAATAATCATTCATTTATTGTTTTCTTATTTTCACAGAACTTCTTCCTTATTATCACCTGTAATGCCAATTTTCAGTAACTGTGGATTTCCTAAGTTAAAATTGCGGAAGGGATGTAGGAAAATGAGACAGCAAACCATAAATAAGTGGTGCCAAGTACAAAAAGAAATCAAGGTTAAAAAACTAAGTTTCATGAAATGGACCCTTATCCTCTAGTCACTGCCTAATTCAGCCCATTCTTTAACATCTGGGATAATTTTCACTTTCTCACCCAAAAATATTCCTAACCACTCTGACCAATCAGAGCTTTATTCCTTTGAAATTCCTATTTCACTTACGTTCACTAAACTGTTAGTTCCCTGAAGGAAAGGATGATGACATGTACTTCTTTCTCTATCTTTCATAATGCTGGGATCACAGCAGCGAGCAACTTCTTTTGATAGAACCACTTTTGAGGAGTGCTAGCAAGTATCACGCTAACCAGAACTGCAGTCCCAGCCGAACTGCCTCATCTCATATTACCTTTCCCCATCAGTGTAATTTACAGACTCCTCGATGTTACTTGAAGTTGATACATCAGCTCCTACTTGTCCACTTGCAGATTTTAATTGTTCGATTTCAGCTTTCAGTTCTTCACACTGCGAACGGATTTGTGATTTTTCCACTTCCAATAATTCAATCTGACAAAAAATTAATTTTATAACTGTAAAATTTTAAAATACTACTATCAAAGTGCAAATTTAAGCTAAGAAATGTACAAAACCCTGCTTGATGAAAATCTCCATCAAAAAATTAAGACACTACCCTTGTGGCTCAGACAGTAAAGAATTTGCCTGCAATCCAGGAGACCTGGTCTGGAAAGAACCCCTGGAGAAGGGAATGGCAACCCACTCCAGTATTCTTGCCTGGAGCATTCTATGGATGCAGGAGCCTGGCAAGCTACAGTCTATGGGGTCACAAAGAGTCAGATACGACTGGGCGACTAACACTTTCACTTTACACTCCAAAAAGAAAACCAAGAAAACACAGACAAAAAAACAGCATGCTATAAATAAAGTTTCACTTGTTTAGTTTCACTTAAACGAAGACCTACAAGACCTTTTAGAACTAACACCATGAAAGATGTCCTTTTCATCACAGGGCACTGGAATGCAAAAGTAGGAAGTCAAGAGCCTGGAGTAACAGGCAAATTCGGCCTTGGAGTGTAAAATGAAGCAAGGCAAAGGCTAATAAGAATTTTGCCAAGAGAACGCACTGTCATAGAAAATACCACTTCCAACAACACAAGAGACGACTCTACACATGGATGTCACCAGACGGTCAATACCAATATCAGATTGATTATATTCTTTGCAGCCAAAGATGGAGAAGCTCTATACATTCAACAAAAACAAGACCGAAAGCTAACTGTGGCTCAAATCACGAACTCCTTATTGCAAAATTCAGACCTGAATTGAAGAAACTAGGGGAAACCACCAGACCATTCAGGTATGAGTGAAATCAAATCCCTTATGAATATACAATGGAAGTGACAAATAGATTCAAGGGATCAGATCTGATAGACACAGTACCTGAAGAACTATGGATGGAGGCTTGTGACATTCTACAGGAGACGGTGATGAAAACCATCCCCAAGAAAAAGAAATGCAAGAAAGCAAAATGGCTGTCTGAGGAGGCCTTACAAATAGTTGTGAAAACAGAAGCTAAAGGCAAAGGAGAAAAGGAAAGATATACCCATCTGAATCCAGAGTTCCAAAGAATAGCAAGGAGAAATAAGAAAGCCTTCCTCAGTGAACAATGCAAAGAAATAGAGGAAAAGAATAGAATGGGAAAGACTAGAGATCTTTTCAAGAAAATAAAGAGCTATCGAGGGAATATTTCAAGCAAAGATGGGCACAATAAAAGACAAAAACAGTATGGACCTAACAGAAGCAAAAGATATCATGAAGAGGTGGCAAGAAAACATAGAACTGTACAAAAAAGATCCTCACGACCCAGATAATTACGATGCGTGATCACTCACCTAGAGCCAGACATCCTGGAATGTGAAGTCAAGTGTGCCTTAGAAGTATCACTACGAACAAAGCTAGTGGTGGTGACAGAATACCAGCTGAGGCATTTCAAATCCTAAAAGATGATGCTGTGAAAGTGCTGTACTCAATATGCCAGCAAATTTGGAAAACTCAGCAGTGGCCACAGGACTGGAAAAGGTCAGTTTTCATTCCAATCCCAAAGAAGGGCAATGCCAAAGAATGTTCAAACTACTGTACAATTGCACTCATTTCACATGCTAGCAAAGTAATGTTCAAAATCCTTCAAGCTAGGCTTCAAAAGTTTGTGAGCCAAGAACTTTCAGATGTATAAGCTGGATTTAGAAAAGGGAGAGGAACCACAGATCAAATTGCCAACATCCACTGGACCAGAGAAAAAGCAAGAGAATTCCAGAAAAACATTTACTTCTGCTTCGCTGACTGTGCTAAAGCCTTTGACTGTGTGGATCACAACAAACTATGGAAAATTCTTAACAGAGGTGGGAATACCAGACAGATTACCTTACCTACCTCCTGAGAAACCTGTATGCAGGTCAAGAAGCAAAGAATTAAAAACAGACATGCAACAATGTACTGGTTCAAAACTGGAAAAGGAGTACGTCAAGGGTGTATATTGTCACCCTGCTTATTTAACTTACATGCAGAGTACATCATGCCAAAATGCCAGGCTGGATGAAGCTCAAGCTGGAATCAAGACTGCGGGGAGAAATATCACTAACCTCAGATATGCAGATGAAACCACCCTAATGGCAGAAAGCTAAACAGCCTCTTGATGACGGTGAAAAAGGAGAGTGAAAAAGCTGGTTTAAAACTCATCATTCAAAAAACGTAAGATTATGGCATCTGGTCCCATTACTTCGTGGCAAATAGATGGGGAAAAAGTGGAAACAGTGACAGATTTTATTTTCCTGGGCTCCAAAATCACCAGGGATGGTGACTGCAGCCATGAAATTAAAACACACTTTCTTCTTGGAAGAAAGTTATGACAAACCTAGACGGCCTATTAAAAAGCAGAGACATCACTTTGCCAACAAAGGTCCATAGAGTCAGAGCTATGGTTTTTCTAGTAGTCATGTATGGATGTGAGAGTTGGCCCATAATGAAGGTTGAACGCTGAAGAACTGATGCTTCTGAATTGTGGTGCTGGAGAAATCTCTAGAGAGTCCCTTGACTGCAAGGAGATCCAACGAGTCCATCCAAAAGGAAACCAGTCCTGAATATTCATTGGAAGGACTGATGCTGAAGCTGAAAATCCAATCCTTTGGCCACCTGATGCGAAGAACCGACCTGTTTGAAAACACCCTGATGCTGAGAAAGATTGAGGACAGGAGAAGGGGATGACAGAGGATGAGTTGGTTGGATAACATCACCAACTTGATGGACATGAGTTTGAGCAAGCTCTGGGAGTTGGTAATGGACAGGGAAGCCTGGCGTGCTGCAGTCCATGGTGTTACAAAGAGTCGGACACGACTTAGTGGCTGAACAACAACAAACATTGTCATCTACCTCATATTGTTATTTTTTGGGCTTATAAATAACAGACATAGAATTCACAGCCTATTAGTAACTGACTGTCTCAGGGCCAATGAGCAGGATGATCCCTCGTGGTATAGTAGGGTCCTGTGTATACAGGACATTTACCAGACCTGGTCCCCATCCTTTCAATTCCATCACTGCCCATCCCTTCAAGATGCTGAAAGAACCACAATCATCCTTCACATTTCCAGATGCCCACATCAGGACCACTCCCAGTCAAGAATCAGTGGACTAGCAGGTAGTCGAGAAATGGAAACATTATGAAGTGATTTATTCCAATCTAGCAACTGGGGTGTTAAGGCTGGGATGCCCCTGGACACCTACACCTCTCATTACGCTGAGGGATATAACTTACCTCACTTTTATACTGGTCCCTCTCAACACTGCATTTGTCCAGCTGTCTAAATACATCATCAAGCTGCACAACCATTTCGTCCATCTCACTTTTACTCTCACTACTGGAACACTGACTGCATTCAGCCTTTACATGTTGCAAAGCACTACACTGTTTTTTTAGCCTTTCAATTTCTTCCAAGGCTTGACGATACTGAGATACCACATGGTCTGGACTTTCAGGTTTACCATTAATACTTTCCAGTAAAAATACAGCATCAGTTTCAGTAGACTGATGGCAAGTTTCCTTCTTCACATATTTGTTATTCATTTCCAGTATCCTCTGCTGTAACACGTTGATTTGGTCAGTGAACATGTGGCACTGTCTTTTATAATGTTCTTTTTCTTGGGTGACGAGAAGCAGCTCATTTCTTAGTTCATTTAACTGGCAACTAGCGTCACTAGCGGATTTATCCAAGGTTCCCTGGGTTTCATGTGTCTTTCCTTCAGTTTCCACACAGGCTGGCAGTGTGGCTGCGTCATTCCTTACATCTATCTCATCTTCAGTAGTCTCTTCCTTTTTAACGACTAAACCTGGCACATCAGTCTGGGTGGCTGTAGTAGTTCCCTGATCACACCGGGATGCTGTGGAACCAGGCTGGCCACAAGGTTCATTATCACCCACAGGCTCCACGGCAACACCACTTTGCTCCATGGGACTCTGCTGCAGTTTCACTTCAGTATCGTCATCTCCTGCAGGCTTGGGAGTACTACTCTCTTCTAAGATGATGACATCTTCATCATCATCATCATCTTGATGAGAATTTTCAAATACTTGATTACTTAATCTCCGATTCTTTGCATTCAAAATTGAGGAGTGAGTAGAGAGTCTCCGTTTCAGGCTGGAAAAAATTTCGTACATGAAATATAGGATTATAAAATGTAGATATGGAAAAAATAAGATGACCTTGAAGAAATCTATCTTGAAATTCTAAGAAATGCCCACATTCATTTTTTTAAACAATATATTTACAGAATACTGCTCAATGATTTAATAAAGCAGAGATTATTTTCTCCTTTTACAGATGAGGAAACAAGACTATTAAGACCTCTTCAAAGTACGACATCCTTATACCGCCAATTTATCTCATTTGATGTCTTCTGGCATTTCAATTTAACATCTTGAAACAGAATACCACCACTCGCCCCAGGGGTGCTCTCTGTAACCGAGAGGTCGCTGAATGGCATTGCCATTCCCATCAGTCCATCGTACTTCCATCAACATTCAGGGATCAAAGGTGGGTCACAGGGTGAACCAGCACACCCTACCCTTTCATGGAAAACAACTTCCCCTGCACTAAAAACTGCCTTGGTTTCTTCATCTGATTAGTTTTCTGTGAATTTATCACCAATTGATCACTTTTTGTCCCACCTAAGAGGGATATTTGTACTGATTTGCCATTTGGGTCTTATGTGTTAAGACCTCATTTCTCGAGAAAGAGCTCCCCTTTCCTTAGGCTTACTCTCTCATATGAAGAGGGCATGATCTTCAATAACAACTGGAAAAGGGTACACATAACATAAAAAATGTGAAATATTACACAGTGAAAATATTCTTTTCACCTCTCAAGTTCACTGATGGTTTGGTTTTTATACACACTTCCAGGTTGGGAATTACTTTCTCGAAACTCTAAAAGTATTATCCCATCATTATCTACCAGTCACTGTTCCTGCCGCTCTGACTGCTGATCTTTTGAATATACCCTGCATTCTCATTTAAAACAAAAAATTCTTTTCCCCAAGTGCTGCAAAATTTCATGATGATATTTCTTATCTTCCCCCAGACATTACGCTGTGGAAATTATGCCTTTTTCCCATTATTTCCTCCCTTCTCTGATGTCCCATTCTGGAACACCCTTATTCAGAGGTTGGTCCCTCCAGTATACTGTCTTCTTTCTCCTGTCTTCCGTCTATCTCTTCATTCTGGGAGAGTTATCCGTTAAACATCTGCCCAGCTCTCAGTTAGTTCCGCATGGTCTCTTCTGCTCCCTTTGTTTGAGCTGTGTGCCTCTGGGGACCCTCGGCTATATTTCTATTTCAGACCGGAAGCAGTGAGGGCTGAGTGTGGGAGCCCAAGGATGCCATCATCGCCACCCAGGGCTTTCCTCTTGGGAGCCAGGGAGGGGAGGAGGGGAGACAGGCTTCTTACCATTCAGTATTTAAACGTTCCCCTACTCATTCTGCTTCCAGAACAGTGGCAGTGAAAGCTGCTCCAGAGAGTAAGCTCCTACCTTCTGACACAGGAAGAGCAGCAGCACTTCTGGCCTTTGCAGGCTGTGAAAAGCCCAGGGGACCACCCTCCCCTGCACTCATACTAGCCTCCTGGTCTTACCCCCAGTTTCCCACCTTCAGAAATGTCCAGTGCTTCCAAGTTCTGAGACAGTCTAGTGATCCAAGCAGTTAAGCATTTAATTAGAAGTTGCCCTGTTCTTTTTATTACCAGGCTAATTCCTATTTGTTTGTCAAGACTTAGTTTAGGGACCATCTCCCCACAGACTTTGGCTCTATGAATTTAGGAACAGAGGTTTACAAGTGAAAAATCTTGCTCTGTTCTCTTCTACCATTTTGGTGGCCATGTGTGTGCACTCAAGTTGCCTTAGTCATGTCTGACTCTTTGCGACCCCATGGACTGTAGCCTGCCAGGCTCCTCTGTCCATGGGACTCTCCAGGCAAGAGTACTGGAGTGGGTTGTCATACCCTCCTCTAGTGATGGCAGTCATTTTCAAAGATAAATTCCATTACCTTGTCTGTAAATGTTACAAAATTTTTACTTTTTTCTTACTTTGTCTGGAGCCAGCTTTATGAAGAAAAACCAAGAATATCACGGAGACTAGTTTAAAAAAATTCACACATATTCTCAGTTAAGCAGCAATCCAGGCACAAAACAAGACCTAAAAATGTAGGCTATATATAAACAGCAAACTATTTCAAAACATGCCCTCCGTGACGTATATATGCATAAAGGCAGTTATTTTTAATCTTTTCTCAATTTTCAAAAATTCTTTTGAAGGGCTTCCCTGGCAGCTCAGTGGTAAAGAATCTACCTGCCAGTACAGGAGACATGGGTTCGATTCCTGCCCAGGGAGGATCCCACATGCCTTGGGGCAGCAGGGCCCACGCACAACTGCTGGGTCCACGTGCTACAACTACTGAAGCCCGCCAGCCCCCGAGCCTGCTCCACAAGTAGAGGGGCCACCGCACGACGAGAGGCTCGTGCACCGCAACCAGAGAAAAAGCCCTCGCGGTGGCCAAGACCCAGCACAGGCAGAAGGAAATTAACAAATCAAAGAATTCTCTGTTTCAGAGAATCTCGTTTCAGTGTTTCTCTTCAAATCCAGACGGAGTCTAATGTATTAGTTAACTGGCATCACAGTCTTCAGTCTTCACCTGTGTTCCTTCTATTCGCTTTGTAAGGGCAACCTGTGCAGAGTAATGCTTTTAGAATTTCAGGAACCAACCTAGCACTGCCTCATCATGAAGCATTCCCTGACCATTCCGGTCAAGAGCACTAACTGTTCACTTCGTGTTATCATACATCTTTCTCTCCTTTTTCCATCCACTCATCCAAACTCATCCACAGCATGTCGTGGGATACACTGAGAACTCATGGGCCACAGTGACATGATACTGCTATACTGTGGACTGCCATTGCTTCGTGTTCTTCTTTACTCAGATGCTGATCATCTTAAAAGCAGGAATTTTCTCACTATACAGAACTGCAAAGAGGTGACAATATGATCAATTTCCACAATAAAAAAAATATTATTTTAATTGATGTAAACAGTAACAGAAGTAGGGTAGAGGTAAGTTTAGACGATAAAAGCAAAATACCTCATCCTTATGGCTTCCCTTGTGGCACAGCAGTAAGGAATCCGCCTGCCCATTCAGGAGACACGGGTTTGATTCCTGGATCAGGAAGATCCCCTGGTGTAGGAAACGGCAACCCACTCCAGTATCCTTGCCTGAGAAATCCCATGGACAGAAGGAGCCTAGCGGGCTACAGTCCATGGCGTCGCAAAAGAGTCGGACATGACTTAGCAACTGAACAAAAACCAACTCATCCGTAAGACTTTTTAAAATATGGGTATAAACTACACTTTCTTAGAAGTGCATTATTGCCACAAAAGTGTCAAGTAAAGGCTGTCTCATACTTGTTTCCCAAATAGAAAAACACATTTTAGTCACTGACCTGTTATTCTCAGGTTCAGATTGGGGTGAACCTCGATGATGGTTTATAAGCCTTGTTGAGTAAGTATTTGCTACTTCTGAAAGATGTCCTCGTGGAATACTTTCCTTAACGGGAGTAAAGGTTTGACTTGACACAGGGGTTTTTGGAAACAGAAGTTCGGCATGAATCTGTTGAAGGAAAAAAAAAATTGATCTTAAAAAGAGATTTTTAAAATGTGTCCTGTCCAAACACAAAGTACTCTTTCCCTGTCCCGCTACCCCAGAGGCACTGAGAACTATCCTAACCATGTGAGCTTGTGCTGTGTACATTGAACCACAGAGTGACAAAGAGCCGAGTCCAGCCAGCAAGTGAGTCAAGACTGGTTTCACATTTTTAAACGCATGAACAGAACAAAGAATGAATACACCACAGAGACTGTATTTGTGGTCCACAGAGCCTAAAATACCACCTGGCCTTTTACAGAAAGATCTGTTGACCTTGGATTATACAGAGAGCTTACACAGATATGTAATAAAAACATTTTTCCAAGAGAAAGAAACAGAAGATGAAGTCACAAAGACACTGCCTTTAAAAAACCTAAGCCCACTATTCTTTTCCTCCCATTTCTGTTCTCACTCTCAAACCCTCAGCCTTTATATAAGAAAACATTTCAATGTATTGACAAGCATACATATGCCAATGCAGCAGCCCACAACTTCCGATACAAGAAGTACACCTACCTACTTACACAACAAAAAAAAGCTCACCACCATTAAGCATTAAGCAAGATAGGGCTATTGGATTAAGAGAGGCAAACTACTATGTATAAAAGAAACAAGCAATAAGGATATATTATTGTACAGCACAGGAAATTATAGCTGTTGTTTTGCAGTCACTTTTATTGGAGTATTATCTGCAAAAATTCTGAATCACATGCTGCACACTCGAAACTAACATGACAAAATAAACTATACTTTCAGTTAAAAAAAGAGAGAGAGAGAACAGGAGGGAGGGTCAATGATGTAGCTTTGGTCCAAGACAGTAGTACTAGAATGCAGCGCCCTGGGTGTTCCTGTTAATTTTTCCTTGACTGTCTATCTAACAAGAAGATTCTTAAAAGAATATCTGCCTTTCCCCAGATGCCCAACTTATGAATAAAATTGAACTGTTTGAGTGAAGTTGTTGGGCTAGGAAGGCAGGGTTGGGAAGGAGGGTAAGAAGCGGGTACAAGAAGAGAAGAGAATGTGAACTCAATGAACAAGACTGCTTCAACCTGCTATGTAACTCCTAAGTTTAAAGTTGAGTACTAAGTTAATCACCACCCAATCCAGGACACAGCTGTAATATGGAAGGCCTCATTACCCGAGGGACTGTTTCCGGTTGTCTGATCCTGAACTTTTCCCTGTCTCTTAAAAAAAAAGAGAGAGAGAGAAAAAAGAAAAAGAAAAATGAACAATTTTAAATTTATCTCATTTTTCAATTGTTTTCCAATGACATACTTGCCACTTCACTGCTAAGTCACTAAGACAGGTAGGTACACTGAACTCTGCTTCAGTGTCATTATAATCAGTGTTAAGCCCTAGGCAGGGAGGTGCTTCTACCTCTTATCTCAGTAACACCCTCATGTCTGCCAATCTTGCTTAAAACTTTATCTTCCAGAATAGTGCACTATAAATCTTCATGAACTTGACCTTGCATGAGCAGTACCTAAGCCTAATGTTCCCCGTGGCTCACTGCTGTTCCCAGCTTCTCTCTCTACCTCTATTCTCCATTAGGCCCATTCACATTACTTACTCTCATTAAGCTGAACAAACCATTGCTCTCCACCCAACAAATTCCACCCATCAGGAATTTTCCTGATCCATGTCCCCAACCAAAGGAATTTATCCTTATGGGCTTCCCCACAGGACAGAGTCAGGCCTTTTATAGGAGTTATCAACTTCATACCGGTAACGCACACACATTTCACTTTCTCTGTTAAAAGGGCAGTATTCACTTCTGATTCATTGGTGTTTTGGCCCCAAAAGACAAAACTATACTGCATATGCAAACTATCTTGTAGACAGGACAGCAATAACCAGCAGGTATCCACAGCATAAACTTAAAAAGCACAGTTTGATGGTGTACAGTATACACTCCACATCTTGGAGTCCTCTTTTGTGGCTATACTGCTGTCTCTCAGAGACACACTGACTGATGCTGCAGACAAAGCACTGCGGACGATCTGGGTTTTATCCTCCCACATACATTAATACAACACTCACTTCTTTTTATAGGTTTTTTCATAAGTGGGATGCACCACATCTTCATCTTCAGGTTCTTCTGGAACGTCACAGTTTCTAGTCAGAAAAATCACATGGGAATAACACGTCACCAGCGCCTATTCATACATCTTGAACAGTACTTTCTGCCTTTCCAAAAAAGGGTACTACTAACTATATGGTACCTGAACTGTGGGTCAGGGTTATTGGAGCAATACCATTTTTCTGGAAGTTGATCTATCCCATCTGGTAATTTTCGCCACTTTAGACAGGAATCACATTGAACCCATGTCTGATCAGGACGTTTCCTGTAACAAAATAACAAACTCAATATTAACATGGAAATACCGACCTAAGGACTTCAATGGACTTTCCATTGGACTTTCTCCCACAGAATTCTCCTATTAATTCTGTCCCTGAAAATTCCATAACTACTTTGGTGGACAATTAGTTTTTAAAAACAATTCTGGCTACTATTGAAGTGACAGACTAATTTAAACAAAGTGATTTAAATGTCTTGTTTATAGCACATTATTAATTTTTTCATGGGGTCACAAAGAGTCGGAAACAACTGAGTGACTTAACTAAGAACTCAAAAACCTAAAAAAAATACTACAAATGACTTGCTCTGAAATTTATATTAAGTTAGCATCTGTAGTGTCAAATCCAATATACTTCTTAGTACAATAACAACTCAAGTACAGAAAATAGGCAAGTTGTGTTATTGCAATTTAAGCAATTTTTATAACTGTATTACATTTTACCCTCTACTATAGCATATCTCTTGGAGAAGGCAATGACAACCCACTCCAGTACTCTTGCCTGGAAAATCCCATGGACAGAGAAGCCTCGCAGGCTGCAGTCCATGGGGTTGCTAAGAGTCAGGCATGACTGAGCGACTTCACTTTCACTTTTCACGTTCATGCATTAGAGAAGGAAATGGCAACCCACTCCAGTGATCCTGCCTGGAGAATCCCAGGGACAGAGGAGCCTAGTGGGCTGCCGTCTATGGGGTCGCACAGAGTCGGACATGACTGAAGCGACTTAGCAGCAGCAGCAGCATAGCATATCTCTGAACGACTTATTTAGTTTATAAAATAAGGATTTTATAGTTTTATCATTCAAAAATGACTATGATCCTGCAAAGAATTTACGTAGACTCATAAAAGAATTCAACTTAACACTAGTAACTTTTAAAATCTAGTTTTAAAAAATACATTTAAATGGTTTTATAGAAACTTCAAACAATCCAAAATTTTATAAAGTAAATATAAACCCCTTGTTTCAGGAGGTTACTACTGCTTACTTCTTTAATCCTGGTAGAAATTTTCTATGCTTATAAATGTATGCATATGTATATGGACAATAAAAAAAACCCACACAATGGAAAAATTAAGACACTGAGTTGCATCTTTTTTGTTTTCCATTATCTATCTTGGACATCCTTCCATCAGTACACAGAGTTATTATTCATTCAGAGGACTTATGTGTTTTACTGAGGAGCACTGTTATCTTTTAATTCTTACAACTCTATGAGGTAAAGACTATTACTGTTCCCACTTTACAAATGATAAAATGGAAGCTTATAAGAGGTCAAATAACATGTTCAATGTCACATGGCTACTTAAGCAGAACTACAATGTAAACTGAAATCTGGCTTTAGACTCTCAATCCTATTACACAAGTCCAGAGATTTTCAAACTACGGGGTACAACCCATTAGTGGATCATGAAGTCACTTTAGTGGGTCAGGATGAGCACTTTTAAACAAAATAAGTGTTATCAACACTAACAATACAGGTAAATACCGTTTCAAGAATCTTTTGTGTATAAATGCTTATGTTCATCTTACAGTATGCTGATTTGAGCTGCGGGACTTATTTTTTACTATGAATTAGATTCCAAGTTTACGAACACTGTACAACTGCCAGCCCTCCAATACCACATCCTGATATTAAAGTCAATTATTTTTTAAATGTACTTACTGAATATCTTCAACTGGCAAGTTTAGAGGATATTCTGCATGTTTTTTCACTTTCATTTCATTCCAGTAATCATTCAGCTTATCTCCTAGTGCTGTTATTGTTAGCCTCAAAAAGAAGTAAATTATAAAATCAATTCAAGAAAAAAAAAGATAAATATTAAATCTTTGTCAAACATAAGAAAGCACAAGCAACCTAGTATTTATTATGTGAACACTAGGGGGTGAGGCGGAGAAGGCAATGGCACCCCACTCCAGTACTCTTGCCTGGAAAATCCCATGGACGGAGGAGCCTGGTAGGCTGCAGTCCATGGGATCGCTAAGAGTCGGACACGACTGAGCAACTTCACTTTCACTTTTCACTTTCATGCATTGGAGAAGGAAATGGCAGCCCACTCCAGTGTTCTTGCCTGGAGAATCCCAGGGATGGGGGAGCCTGGTGGGCTGCTGTCTCTGGGGTCACACAGAGTCAGACACGACTGAAGCGACTTAGCAGTAGCAGCAGGGGGTGGGGAGGGCAGGGTGGAGGGTTCTCCAAAACGTTCAGTTAAGTAAGAACACTCAAAGAGTCATGGCAATCTTCTCTAAGTATCTTTAAAAGGTCATAGAACAGAGCCAGGGTCACCAGGAATAAGACAGAAAATACTAGCACTTCAGGTCCTCTGCTGAGAAAGTATGCTGCCAACCAACCCACCAATTACTTTCTGAATCTCAACCCGGCGGCCCTTCCAGAGGAGCTCCAGCTGTGCTCTCTGGCCACGCTCTTCCCTCCAGCAGCAGAGACTGTTCCAGCCTATACACGGCCCTGGGCAGAGACAGGTTTCCTCTAAGGGCAGCTCAGCTCTACATCCCCTGCCAACAGCAGGCCATGTCTACTGACGGAGACTGATTGGGCCTTCTGGCAAGCTCCCTGACATGGCAGGTAATGTGTTTTTATGTCGGTCACAACCTCTACCGGGATCTGAACCTCTGACTTCTGGGACTGGGAACCCTCTCCTATTTCCTTTACTGTCTATTCTTTTTCAACCCAGAGGTAACAGTTGTTATTTTTGCTCCTGACAGTCCTGGATAAGCTAGTCCTTTTTATCCCTTTGAGCAATCACCTTCTACTACTGTGGTTAACAGCTCCTTATATTTTCTTTGTTTAAATAACAGAGGTAGCTGTAGTCTCAGGACTGCACTCTGAATGATATATTTATTGATTTTCTCTATCATGTGTTTCCTAATTTGCTGATTCTGCTATTATTCCTTTCCTTCCACTTTATTTGTTCTTTATTTATAAGAAGTTTGCATTCTATTCTGTAATATATGCTCACTAGGACAGCTGTTGGTATTTCCTAAATTTACAAGTAAAATTGATGATCACATTTATTTTATGGCTTCTAATCATTCTTAGAAGATAGGAGTATTTCTGTCTAAAGTACAGAGGACTGAAGTTTCTTGAAGTTCCCATCCAAGATGGAAATGTCTAGATTTTATATTTCACAAAAAAATGTTACCAAGAATGCATGAACTTCCTCTATTTAATACAAATCTCAGAAATATTTCATTAGTAAAGACAGAGGAGAATATATTTTTATTTGCGATGGAGTAGAATATAATTCCTAGGGTGGAAAAAAATGATTACCTGTGTTTTCTAGGTAAGCCTCCCACAAAAGTGAAACAAATTCACCTTAGAAAAACTTAAGGAAGTATTTCCAAAATAAATTGTAAGAAGTCAGTCATCAACCATTTTAACAGGTAACATACCTGTATTCGTTAGTATAATCGAAATCTTGTTTATTATGAGTTGGTTTTAGGAAATAACAGTCTATAATCCCCACTACTCCAACACCCATGTTGTTTGCCTGAAAAACAAAATGAAATTGGCATTTTAAACATTAGATACGATACTCCTGCACTGCAGGCGGATTCTTTACCAGCTGAGCCACAAGCGAAGCCCTTCATGATGCTCAAAACAATTATTCCTTCACCAAAATTTAAGAACTTTATGAAACATTTTTCTGTATTTTATTTCATGATTCTTACCACATTTAGATTGAATAACAGTATCTGGAGTGTAACTTACTTCTGGGGGAGATAATTCCTAAAAATGTAATAGCTTTCCTCCAAAACCACTTCCACTGTCAAGCATTCACCTAAGACAAGTATAATCACTCCTGGTTTTATACAAGGGAAAAAAATCCTCTCTACTGGGATGCAATATCTTAGCAGGTAGAAACCACAACTCACTCCTTCCTATATCAGGGCCTAGCAAAGGCTCTGGCACATTAATATCCCATAAGTTTGCTAGACATAAATTAAAGTCATTTATCCAAAGTTACATATTCAGTTGCTAATTGTGATGAAATAAAAACTTTAAATTCAACTGACCTAATTTATTTTTTAAACCTGCTAAAATATTGAACTCAACATATCTGAATCATATTCTGATTATCTATATATGATCAACATGTATATTTTGTTCGTAATTGTAGCTGAGTCTAAGTACAATGATAAAAAGTGAAATACTGACGTATAAAATTTTCATAGATACAGCTATAGACAAAACCATAAAAACCTAATCTCAGTGTGACTCTACTAAAAGCCATCAGTGGTTTCTCATTTCATACAAGTTGTAAATCACAGCACCCTTCACTTGTAGTTCTTTTCATGTTCTTTCTGGCCTTACCTTCCTCTTCCCCCATTATTGCATTCCCAATTACCATCTGGTCCAAAGTGAAGTGAAAGTCACTCAGTTGTGTCTGACTCTTTGCAACCCCATGGATTATACAGTCTATGGAATTCTCCAGGCCAGAATACTGGAGTGGGTAGCTGTTCCCTTCTCCAGGGGATCTTTCTAACCCAGGGATCGAACCCGGGTCTCCTGCATTGCAGGAGAGTCTTGAACATTGTTGGGCAGGGAAGCCCATCTGGTCCAAATAATCCCTTCAAGGCTGCCATTCTCTCAGAAGCCTCTTTCTTTTCCTTTGCAGACCTTTTCTGGGCCTAGAAAGCTCTTGTCAGACTTTCCAAAACAGTAAATAAACTCAGTCTCCTCTCAATCACCACTTTCTCCAAGAAGCCCATTCTGATGCTCCAAGTGAAAGTGAAAGTTGCTCAGTCATTTCCAACTCTTTGCGACCCTATGGACTATAAAGTCCATGGAATTCTCCAGGCTAGAATACTGGAGTGGATAGCCTATCCCTTCTCCAAGGGATCTTTCCGACCCAGGAATCGAACTGGGGTCTCCTGCACTGCAGGCGGATTCTTTACCAACTGAGCTATCAGGGAAACCTGATGCTCCAAGGAGATACCATATTCCCCTCAGCAAAAAAAGCTCTGGGGGCAGGTGTATCTTTTCCTCTTTTTCTGCTGACATCTAGCATGGCAAATCATACCAAATACTTAATAAATTGTTTACTGAATCCAAATACTAGAACCAGTTCATCTTCTGGTACAGAAAAACATTAAAAGTTGGCTGTAAAAGCTTATTTTTTTATGAGTTCAAACTTAACCAAAAATAACACAAATTTAGCTGGGTTGGGAAAATGAGCTACACATCTCACTTACGACAAATTGATTAAAAGAAAAAAAAATGTGTATTTTGTAGCAGACACTATTGGTTTTTTTTGAATCCCAATTTGAAAAACTGAAGTATAGCTGATTTACAATACTATGCTAGTTGCAGGTGTATGACACATCCAATATTTTTAATTATATTCCATTTAAAGTTATTATCAAATATTGGCTACATTTCCTTTGCTGTACAATATAGCCTTATAGCTTATTTTATACATAATAGTCTGTACCTCTTAATCCCCTGCCCCATCTCTCCCTGCCACCCTGTCCCCACTGGTAATCACTAGTTTCTTCTCAATATTTGAGTCTATTTCTGTTTTATTACATTTATTGAGTTGTTTATTTTTTTGATTTCACATGTTAAGTGATAATATACAATCTTTTGTCTTTTTCTAATATATTTCACTAAGCATAATACTTTTCAGGTCCATCTACACTGTTGCAAAGAATTCAGAGTAAAATAAAATGAACAGAAAATGAAAATCATGGAACTGGAAAACAAAATATGCCTAGCCTTAAAATCTTTTTAACAACGCTGAATTTTAGAATTTAACACTAAATTCTTAACACACACACATCAAAAAAACCTTTCTGTGGAAACAAGTAAAAGATAAACAGACTGACACAGTAGGCAATGTTCATCATCCTAAACTGAACTCTACAAAAATGAAAGCGGTTTAGCAGGAAAATTCTAACATATTTAGGGACTAACTCCAGAAAAGTAAATCACCTATCAGATACTATTTTTTAGGCTACTGCAGCAACAATGAATTAAAACCGATCAATTTTATTCTCGCATAAAATAATCCAGGATCCTTATCCAAGTGTAGCGACAAGATTTGCATCTGTACCTGAGACCACACTCATCTTTAGGTCTAAGGCAAGCTATGTATGACCCCCAATTCCTCATCTGTAAAACAGAGAAAATGCTCTGTCCTCCTTGTAAGATTATTCAAGACCAAATGAAAAAATAATACACAAGTGCTCTACGGTCAAGCCCCATAATGCTGTTAAAAACACTGATACTAGAAGTTGAGGCAAGGGCAGGGGGCTTCCATGGTGGTCCAGCAGCTAAGACTCTGCACTCTCAACGCATGGGGCCTGGGTCTGATCACTGTTCAGGGTCCTGGATCCCAGTGCCACAACTAAAGATCCTATACGCCACAACGAAGAAATCCCACACCCCACAACTAAGAAACGGTGCAGCCAAATAAATACATATTTTAAGACAAGTAAATAAAAATCATCAGGTAAAAAGCACATTATTTCACGTTTGACCTGTAACATGTTATCCTAACTTTTACAAAAGATTCAGACATTTTCAGATATAAGCTTACCCTTAACTGACATCCAACTTTTTCATAAGCTTTGATGAGTCTGTTTCTGTGATACATCATTATCCCGTAATGATCTTTATTTCTGCAATTGAATCCAAAAGTAATTCTCACAGTTTTATTAGTCTTAAACATTAAGGAAAATTCTGAACACACACCATCTCACTTCCTTTAATTCATCCTATTTCATTGAGTTCAACGGTGCATAAAAAAGGGCAAAGTTGGACAAGATTAGAATCTGTTGTCAGGATAAAAAGAGAAATGGGGAAGGGAAATACACTTGATATCTCTCTCTATATATATATATACACAGCATCATAACAAAGTAAAGGATACTAAAAACTTGGGTCGATAAATATCACGTTCAATGTAGGCAAGGCTCTTCGAAACTAGCTGAGTCTTTACTTTCTGTCCACGCAAGATGATCTGCATTCGTGGCTTTAGATATAATATACTGCAGTAAGCCTGCAAAGACACACAACAATTGACTGTTGTTTCCGAATAATTGCCAATGGATTTGTTCAACATTACTTAATATGTTTTTAAAAAGAAAGCTACCGCAGTGCTTTGACAATAAAATACTCATTAACTCTTCAATAAAATACTACAGACTAAAAGGTGCTTTAGTTAGTATTTGATCACTGTATTAAAAACAAGCTCAATATACTGGAGCCAGTAAAAAGGGTTTGCAGAAAACAATCAACTGACCCACATAATGTTGATAAGTTATGTGGAAACAAGTTTAAAAAGAGCATGTTTGGTATAATCTCATGTTAATAGATGACCAGTGCAGGTTCAATGCATGAAGCAAGGCACTTAAAGTCAGTGCTCTGGGACAGCCCAGAGAGAGGGGGTGGGGAGGTACAGGGGAGCAGGGGTGTGTGTGTGGGGGGAATACATGTGCACCCGTGGCTGATTCATGTTGATATATGGCAAAAACCAATTAAAATAAATAAATAAAAAATTTAAAATGTCTATATATACAAAAAAGAACCTATATTTTCTGACTCTGCTGTCAAAAACATTTGTTATTATAATTTTAAAGCATCAATAAATTTTACTTGTGCAGAAATAAGCAAAAATCTAATATAAAAAAGGGACTATTATAAGTTTGAAAAGAAAAAAAAATGCAGCAATATTTACCGGAAGTAGACAGACAACACTTTTTCCATATGGAACTGTAACAATCAGCAGTCATCCGAATGTGCTTTCAATTCTTTTTTCTTTATTTGTTAGCACCCTGACCAGGGACTGAACCTGAACAATCACAGTGTGAAAGCGCCGAGTTCTAACCACCGCACTGCGAGGGTAAATGTGTTTTCAATTCTTAATGCATCAAAGCTTAGACACTTGAGAATCGTAACCAAACTTAGCATCCTAATACATGTTAGAATATGATCTCTTGTGCCTGCCTGCAAGCTATCAGAAATCTCTAAAGGAAATGAACTGAACAACTCAATAAGGATATAGTAATATGAAAAATTCAATACAAAACTAAAACTTGAACATTTCTCTCACATTTTTCCTCCTGACTCCTGATTTAAAAAGTAGTGTTTTGTCACTTATAAAATTTATTACTGATATTTTAAAACATTTTACTTTGTGGTATACTAAAACTATTCCATCTGCTCTGGCTGTCTCTGGACATTCTTGAGCAAGACTTTCTTAATCACTAAGATATACTTCCCTATCACACTGGGGTATGGCAAGAAATAGGAACATCTGCCACTGTAATCGGAGAAGGCAATGGCACCCCACTCCAGTACTCTTGCCTGGAAAATCCCATGGACAGAGGAGCCTGGTAGGCTGCAGTCCATGGGGTCGCTAAGAGTTGGACATGACTGAGCAACTTCACTTTCACGCATTGGAGAAGGAAACGGCAACCCGCTCCAGTGTTCTTGCCTGGAGAATCCCAGGGACGGCGGAGCCTGATGGGCTGCCGTCTATGGCGTAGCACAGTCAGACACTACTCAAGTGACTTAGCAGCAGCAGCAGCCATTGTAATTGCTGGAATCTCAGAACAAGTTACATAGTAAAGCTGTCGATGTTATCCTTAGCTTGGATTGTGAGATAATTTTAACGCAAAAAAAGGGAACGGGGCAAGTCCCTGGAGGTCCGGTAGTTAGGACCCTGCACTTCCACTGCAGGGGGCTCGGAAGGCCTATGGGTCCTGGCTGGGGAACTAAGATCTGACACGCCCCGATGTGGCTGACCAAAAGGAAAAAAAGAGGGGGAGTCAGTATTGCATGTCTCACAGTGACTAAGAAACAACAGTATTATCATATCAACATTGTTATATTGAGACATTATTTCTTTCAATCTTAAAAGCATATTCCACTTTAAGGTCAAATCTGAGAGATATTTACCACAAAATTATATTAACGTGCATTTCCTGTAGGAGTGTATGTAAAATTGCTTTAGAGTACTGAT